>KZ651153.1:249881-262007 GCA_001010745.2 Gerris buenoi | reverse complement strand
AAAAAAAAAAAAAAAAAAAAAAAAAAAAAAAAAAAAAAAAAAAAAAAAAAAAAAAAACATATTATCAAAGTTTAGTGTAACAGAAACTTTATAGTAATTCGGGATCGAACCCGATTTCTCAGTTTTTGTGACCCAAAAATATATAAAAATATTAACGAATCCTGCAGCAAAATGATGGGGACGAAACAGTGAAGAGTGAAGAGAGTGTCTTCAATACAGTACAATAGAACAGTATTGACAAAATACAGTACAAGAGAACAGTATTGACAGTTATAAAGTTCAACAGAACAGTATTGACACTAATAAAGTACAAGAGAACAGTATTGACAGTAATAAAGTACAACAGAGCAGTATTGACAGTTATAAAGTTCAACAGAACAGTATTGACACTAATAAAGTACAAGAGAACAGTATTGACAGTAATAAACTACAACAGAGCAGTATTGACAGTAATACAGTACAAAAGAGATGTATTGACAGTAATAAAGTACAAGAGAACAGTATTGACAGTAATACAGTACCACAGAGCAGTATTGACAGTAATACAGTACAACAGAGCAGTATTGACAGTAATACAGTACAACAGAGCAGTATTGACAGTAATACGGTACAGACTAGTCAAATATTGTTTCTTGAACTGGAAATTACCGGAAACTTTAAATGTCCGGCCTATACGCCAAACTTTCCCAATGTCTTTTCTTGTTTCGAGGTTTCATTCTTTTTCAAGAGAAGTAAATTTAACAGAGCTAAGGATACAAAAAAAAAAGCAAAAGATATGAAACTCTAATAAATAGAAATGTATTTGGGGGAGCCGACAGACAAGGACAAAGGCTCTAAAGACATTCCGCATGAAATTATGTCGTTTGACTCGGGTCGACTTGCTTCGCTTCGGACATGATCGGCCCCGTCGAGTCTCCAGTAGAATCTAGGTCACTTGCAAAGCAATATAGAACAGAAATAAAAAACAGCGGCAATAAAATATTGTATAAAACTCGAGGCTCACAACATCTTGATATAGAAACTAAACATTATTGTCTTGTCTCTTGGTTTCAGACCTCTCTATAGTTCTAAAAGTAAACTTAGTCCTCTTATTTTCATTTGAAATAACAAATGGTGAGTAGGGGCTTCGGGACTAAAATGACAAAAATCACTGCAGTTCCAAGAAAAGCAAAAACAAAGCCCAATAGAGCCATATAAATAATAAACAGGTCAAGTGTGTGCTAGTCAGCACACAGCGAGGGTCCGTAGGCAACACTGTATAGTTTAAGTAGTACCCTATTGATGGTGCTTTTTAAAATGCTAAAAAACCTTCTTTATACTATCCTATGGGTTCTCATAACACATAAACAAACTTCTGATAAAGTATTTTTTGCCAGGAAACCGAACTAAAAACATATATAAATACATCGAAAAGAGCATAATTATAAATAAAACGCATTTTGTCAATAAATCAAAAATATATTTTGTTTTGTTTTTGTGTTGTTTGATTATTGTGTTTTGGTTATACAGTTTATTAGGGATATTGTTAATTGTTTAGAAGCAAGATTTTAAATCAGTTTGATTTTAATCAATGTAAGTAAACATAATATGTTAAGCAGGGTTTTTATTAACATTTTTATTTTAAATTGCATTTAAACTTAGTTGACCATTGTATTTTCAGGTGAGATGTTGGAGTATGTTGGAACAGGACGAGTTGCTGTATAAGCACTTAAAAATTAATCACTTTTATAAATAAAAATGACGAATTTGTATGACAAATGATTTGATACAACATAGCTATATAAATGGTAAAGATAATTGTTTTCCAAAACCTTTTTTCACTATTATTTATTGTATCAATCAACAATAATGTTTGTAACTACTATTCATAAGTAGATGTTGTTGACCTGTTGTAAAATTGTTACAGATGCTTGAAAATGACTCGAGGTAGAGTCGAAATATAGCAGTATGGTATAAGATGGAGTGTTTTGTATTACATCCCTAAGGATCCACAATAACTACTACAATATCAAATTTTTTTTTTTTTTTGGAAAATTTCCAAATAGTAGTATCTTTACTTTTGGTCCGCACTTTACATAAGCGAGATAGAGGGGGGGGGGGGGCATTTTTCACACCAACTTCAAACTTGCCTACGCTCGCCTTCTCGAAGATTATAACAAAATTGAAATATTTTTGTAATCAGCTCGACGTACCCTCTCATATGATATTCCACACGGTCTCAAAAAAAAACTATTATTTGTTAACCCTAAGTTTTACTACTCTTATTTTTTAAGTCACTATATATTTTTAAAAAGTGTGAGTAGGAACCTACACATATTTATATGCCAAATTTCAAAGAGATCGGACAAAAGGTGTGAAGCAGCCGAAAGACGGATGGACGGACAGACAGACACATGAAGAAAAATATAAGAGTAATTGATTTTGCCTACAAACTACTAATAAAAAGAACACAAACATGCCCAATTACCTTGGATAAAAAGTGGGTTATTAATAACTAAACAGTAAAGAAAACGGCTCAGCTGAGGAATATGTGTCCGGACAGACGTACAGATCAGGACTGGCTCTGGAGGAATATGTGTCCGGACAGACGTACAGATCAGGACTGGCTCTGGAGGAATATGTGTCCGGACAGACGTACAGATCAGGACTGGCTCTGGAGGAATATGTGTCCGGACAGACGTACAGATCAGGACTGGCTCTGGAGGAATATGTGTCCGGACAGACGTACAGATCAGGACTGGCTCTGGAGGAATATGTGTCCGGACAGACGTACAGATCAGGACTGGCTCTGGAGGAATATGTGTCCGGACAGACGTACAGATCAGGACTGGCTCTGGAGGAATATGTGTCCGGACAGACGTACAGATCAGGACTGGCTCTGGAGGAATATGTGTCCGGACAGACGTACAGATCAGGACTGGCTCTGGAGGAATATGTGTCCGGACAGACGTACAGATCAGGACTGGCTCTGGAGGAATATGTGTCCGGACAGACGTACAGATCAGGACTGGCTCTGGAGGAATATGTGTCCGGACAGACGTACAGATCAGGACTGGCTCTGGAGGAATATGTGTCCGGACAGACGTACAGATCAGGACTGGCTCTGGAGGAATATGTGTCCGGACAGACGTACAGATCAGGACTGGCTCTGGAGGAATATGTGTCCGGACAGACGTACAGATCAGGACTGGCTCTGGAGGAATATGTGTCCGGACAGACGTACAGATCAGGACTGGCTCTGGAGGAATATGTCTCCGGACAGACGTACAGATCAGGACTGGCTCTGGAGGAATATGTGTCCGGACAGACGTACAGATCAGGACTGGCTCTGGAGGAATATGTGTCCGGACTCCGGACAGACGTACAGATCAGGACTGGCTCTGGAGGAATATGTCTCCGGACAGACGTACAAGGGAGGAATGGATTTAGTGGACCTGGATACTGCAATAGTTACATGTGACTGGACTTTCCACTTACTTAATAAAATTTGAATACTTATCAAAGATTACCCAGGCAAAGAGGGAACGCTCTCAGCTGTATCCGGAACAAATATAACAAATAATTATAAAAAGAAACAAAGTAAAATTCGACAATAAAAATATTAATTCATATTATATTCAGTAATATCGCTGCGTGCATACCAACCAGTTTCCGGCATTATCCTCAACCTGTTTAAGGAGTCGCGGTACTTAAATGTCTCTCATGGTAAAGCTGTTTATAAATCCCTCTCAATTCAGATGACATGACCCAATTAGCTAAGAGCTGAACATCCAATAGACTAATTGAGGCTACTCTTTTAGTTCAGTACCCTCCTAATAGATGTACCAAAGTACAATAGGAGACCTAAAGGAAAAAACTGGCACTTCTTTAGATTTCTACTCCACTTATAACAAAAATAGAGGGGAGTAACAATCTTAAGAAGGTGCACGGAATGTTCTTCTTTAGACTGTTACTCCCCTTATAAAACAGAAGTGGGATATTCCTTTGTCCCAAAGTACATTAGACTAAACATCTCTTTGTCTTAATATTTATTTAATCAAAGTCATTTATTTCTAAAACAACATAGGGGAGTAAAAATCTAAAGAAGCACCGAAAAATTGAAGTCGAGTACCTGCTGTAGGTATTAAGACAATGGGGTATTTAGGTTAAAGTACTTTGGCACAGAGGAAAAGCAATATCACACTTTAGCATTATTACAGAGATAATATCCCTTATTAGTCTAACTATTAAGACTAAAGCATAATATTCTCTGTTTTATGTTACAAAGTCTGATGTTTCTTCGTCTAAAAGTATTTTGGACTAAATATTCCTTCTGTCATAATATATAATTAGAATAAGGGATATTATTATTTCTATAAACAGAAAGGTTTATATTCCTTAGTCTAATTTTCAGACTCGACTAATGTCAATGGATTCGGTCAAGTAGCAGTACAGGCATCGTACTGACATTGATTATTTCATAAAACACTTTTTTATGAAGAAATTATAAAAACTGTAATTAATAAACTCGGAGCAGATTAATTAATTAATAAATATAAGGAAGAATATTTATATATTTTTAATTATTATTTATTAATAACTCTTTTCTCTTAGGATATTTTCCAAACTGTTTGAAGTTTACTAGAGTTGTTCCTATTTACAAAAAAGGTAATGCTGAAGAAGAGGTCAACTATCGGCCTATTTCATTAATTCCTACTTTGGGAAAAATTTTTGAAATAATAATTAAAAACAGACTTACGTCATATTTAAACAAATTTGGACTCCTCAACAAAAATCAATTTGGTTTTAGGAAAGGATTGTCGACACAAAGTGCTATCAACTATCTGTTAGATAATATCATTAAAGCTTTTGAAGAGAATAAAGATATCCTTGTGGAGGCCTGTGACCTAAGCAAGGCATTTGACTGTGTTTTACATGATATTCTTATCAAAAAGCTTGAGCACTATGGAGTAAGAGGAATAGCGCTGGATCTCTTCATATCTTACCTTAAAGATAGAAAACAGTGTACCCGGTTTAAAGGAGAAGATTCTGAGTTCCTTGATGTAAAGCATGGGGTACCACAGGGCTCGGTTCTTGGACCCCTCCTGTTTATATTATATATTAATGACTTACCTGAAGAAGTGGCAAAATGTTGTAAGTATGCAGATGATACAAATTTATTTATCTCTGGTAGTGATAAAAATCTAATAAGAAATAACATGAAAGCTGCTATTTTGAGACTTAAAAGATGGTTTAATGCAAACAAGTTAAAACTTAATGAAGATAAAAATCAACAGCTTTTACTTACCTTGAAAAGAACTGCTCATAATGAAGAAACCCTAAAAATCTTAGGAATATATATTGATCACTCATTAAGTTGGAAGCTGCACTGTAATGCACTTATCAAAAAATTATCTTCAGTTGTTTTTCTCCTAAGAAAATTGAGTTCAACTCTTGATGTTNAAGCCATGTCTAATAAATTAAACTATTAAAATTAGTACCTCGGAAGTTAATTATTGTAAGTCGCATTTTAGCAATAATTACAGAAGAGCTATTTTCTACTTGCTAAACATGTCAAAATTATCTGCCTTTCTTCTAAGTATAAAACATTTATACGTTTATAATGCTTTTCCGCTATTATTTTCCAGCAAAATACAGTATTTACTACAAAATTAAATTAAAAAAACCAAAAATTGACTTAAAATAATTTACATCTGAGGTCCAGAAATTTATTTTTGAAGAATTAACAGAGAAAGACTGATAAAAATGTATTAATGACCACAAATAATTTGAAAGCTATTGCAACGTTTCAAAAAGAGCCTCGCAGCTTTCTTATTGTTAGTGAAAGATCTGAATTTCTCTGCAGTAGATATACAGTTTTATCCTTCTATTTCTTTTCTTTTCTTCAAAAGTTAATGAATTATAAGTTTGAGTTGTTTGCTCAATGTGCTCCGACTAGAAGAATAAGAAAAGTCAGTTTTATTTCTTGCTTCGAATCTACAAAAAGTCTGTGCCGCGAGCAGCTTTTAAAATGGTACAGAGAAATTAAACGAGGAATCAGTTTTACCAGTTTGCGCTGTCGACACATTTCCCCTACATGTGTGTTAAGCCTTGAACTTTTGAAGCCTCCAACTAGCAACTTTTACTTTGTCTCTTACATATATCAGCAATAGAATTATTTTTTACTAGTATTAACTCATTTCCTTTCTACATTATAGTATATTTAAAATAACTGCCTTTATTTCTTAATTTTATGACAAGCCCACTTAATATATGTAAATGAGTAATAATTTATATAAAGAAAAATATATTTCATATCTATCCAAATGAGTGAGCATTTTACCAAAATTTAGTCAATATATAATTGTATGCAAATATATGCCATCGTAACTATCTACGCATGCTTTTCTGCAGTTGTTGTTTAATTATCTTATTTATTTTACCATTAATTTTTACTTCTATTTGTAGTATTATTCTACATAATATATATTTATTTTTATTTATTTATTTATTTTTTGTTCAGTCATTTCATTGTATGTTATTCTATTAATAAATTAACTAATTATGCTAAGAGATTAAGATAAAAAAAAAAGAATAAATAGAATGAGGAATTAAAGAAGAAACTGTAATTAATTAAATGGAAATGGCATTAATAACTGCACAATTAATTTTAATGTAAAATTTCATTATATTTGCATCCATTGTAACACTTATACAGAAGTATATGTAAATTTCTGTTGTAAATTATTATTATTTTTTTTTAATGAAATGCTAAGTTAATAAGTGAGGATGTCCAGTTCTATAAGAAAAATTGTTATGAATGAAAAGAGTGAGCAACATTTTCCTGCTGGATAATATTTGGTTACTAAACTCGATCTAATTTATATACATATAAAAGTAAACGTATGTTTGTATATGTGTACATCTAGATCTTCAAAGCAGGGGGATCAAGTTTCGAAATTTAAATTTTGGTGCACAGGGGTACGGGATACAAATGACGTTTAATGAAAACCCTTCATGATTCATACCGTTTAAAAGCTCATTAAGAGTACAGTAATTGTTGTTATGTGCATTGGGGTGTAGGAGGGGGGGGGGGGGTGGTTAATGGAAAAATATAACTAAATGTCAACATATGTGTGTATTTTCATTATAAAAATCTACAGTTTTAATCCGATCTCGATGAAAATTCACACACTTTGACCTTCTAAGCAAAGAAAAGCACTGTCTACGTGAATTTTCAAAATTTAAATATTGGTACACAGGAGTACGGGGTGCAAGGAATGAATACGGGGTCAAAGTAATGAATACCCTTCATGATGCATATCGTTGAAAAGCTTTTATAGTAATTTTTGTTAAGTAGAGTTTTACGAATGTTCATTTAGGAGAGGGGTAAATTTGAGATATTTGCAAATTATCTTTTCAAAGAGATAGAGGTAGAGAAATAAGTGGGAGGGGTGGAATCTAGATATTCTATAACAAATAATTAAATAATATATATTTTAATAATTTAAATATTTCTTGATGGTAGCTTAAAAAATTATCAAATTAAAATAACTCTCGGCAGCGAAGCAAGGGTATCCAGCTAGTCTTAGATTAATAAGATAAAATTGTATTTTCTGGTAATGACCCTAATACTGCTTAGTCCTCGTTCTTCTTTCAATTAACTAGTGAAAAACGGTTTATCCAGCAGGGAGGAAAATTGGACTTTCCTCCCTTGTTTACATGGAGGAATGTTTCTCTGAGCGTCCAGTCAGGTTGAGCAAGGAGTAATGAAAAATAAGGGAATCAACAACTCTCATGATTCCCTCCAGTGTTGCCCTGGATAAACCACAAGTAAGTAATGTTCATCTTAAATGCACAATCTCATTTATCAACTATTGTTTAATGTCATCTTCAAAAATGTAAGCTCCACAAGGGTTGTCATGGTGATTCATCAGTAAAACAAACAAACAGGGTAAAGGTCAAATCGTAATTTCTAATTACAGATAAACTAATGCATAGATATATTCATCAGTTGGAAATTACTCTACAATAAATGACTCAGCTACTAAAAATTATAGATATAACAAAGATAATTGTCCGTTTTAATTTTATAGATAACTAGCCGGATCGGTGCGCTTCGCGCACATTATCCGTCTAGAAGTTGGAGCTGTGGGTAAATAATAATTAATATATCTTTACTGTTTCACAATTTCGTATTTTAGTAAAAGTAGGTTATATTATTTTTTTTATGCATTTTCAATTATTCTATTTTATACTACCTTCAATTTTGAATTTTAGTTACAATAAGTCCATGTAACAAATTTAAGATTTTTAAATCCACTGGAAGCTAAGATAATAGTATCTGATTAAATCCAATATGGCGACCATATGTTGAAGTGAAAGTACCTTGAATTTTCTTTTTTAGGTACCATAAGTCTATGTACCAAATTTCAGATCTCTAGGTCCACTTGAAGCTGAGATAATAGAATGTGAATAAATCCAAGATGGCGGCTGTAATTCAATATGGTGGACACATTTCGAAATCAAAATTACCGCACTTTTCTATTTGTGGTACACTCTATCTATGTACCAAATTTCAAATCTCTATGTCAATGGGAAGTAGTAGAATTTTTGATCAGTCAGTCACTGTCACTCTTAGTTTTATATATTATGCGTATTAAGGTTCTTGATTTTTTTCTTCTATTATTTAAAAAAAGAAGTTTGTTGGCACAATAAAGGTATATTAGAAGAGAGATTTGTTTGATTGAATGTCTCGTAACCTGGCGCTATAATTATATTGTTTTGATTTGCTTGTGTGAGGAGCCCTCGAGTACACAAGTCTGTCTTTAGTCTGTGCAGAACGCACTAACTACAAACTGCGCAACAGAGTTTGAAGCAATCCACACATTCTCCCTATATTTGTTTGTTAAGAGAATGAATGATTTATAAGAGGTATGAAGCGAACATCAACACAATTAGTAATAAGTTGTGAGATGAAAACAACAAACATACAAAGGAAGTGAAGCGACCAGAGAGTCGAGTTGTTCCGACGCCAAGATAACCAACTCGCCTCCAAACTCTCGCCTTATCTAACCCACCAACTAACTTCTCACTTCTACCGCCCTTCAACTTACATACAACGGTTTTTGTCCTTCACCCTGCATACAACAGTAAATATTCTTCAACTTTAAACATATTTAAAATACTCTGCCAATTAGTGTGGCACATAGCTTCCTCGCGTCCTATTTCGTATACTTTAATCATTTTATGCTTTTAATTCTCCCAAGATTTTTTTGATTTTTCACACGAATTAAAGTATCAATTAAGCGAAATTTACAGAGCTTAGACGGTTAAAATAAACGTGGGACTATCTACGGGCTACTTTCAACAAACTATCCAAATTTCATAATAATCGCGTAAGTACTTTTGAATTTATAGATGTAAATAAATGTATTTTTGTGTGCATGTGTAAGAGAAACAAATGGGTGCAGAGGTTGGAACTTAAATGAGACCAACAATGGGCTACTCGTGACCAAGGGCTACTACAAGGGCTACTCGTGACCAAGGGCTACTACAAGGGCTACTCGTGACCAAGGGCTACTACAAGGGCTACTCGTGACCAAGGGCTACTACAAGGGCTACTCGTGACCAAGGGCTACTCGTGACCAAGGGCTACTCGTGACCTACCACCGGATATGTTGCTTTGCAGATGTTGGAGTGACAGACTGACACGGCACCAAACATTTTCCTTGATGTCTGAAACGGATTCCTGTCTTGGAATTTTTAAAATTGGAGACAATAGTACGATCAATAGTACGATCGCACAGCTTTCGTTACCTTTGATAAGCTCGGAAGCAAAATTTAAATGAAGTTTTTACTTTGTTTTATACACATTGCAGTGGGATTCCGCAAAAATTAATTATGATTTATACGTTTTAAGGTCCCCTGAGTCAGTGGTTTATGCAGACACGTGGTAACTAAACTTTTGCTCTAATTTTGAATAAATGAAAGATACATGTTGGGAAAAATCAAATCCTGACTGAGGTGAAATCGCAAAAAATTAATTTGAGGAAGTCGTTTCTATGAATCAAATATGTAAGGTTGTATTATTTTTACTGCAAATTTTGATAAAAAATTGAATAATAATCATTTCCAGGACCAAGTGATTACGTTACGAGCAAGTTGAGTAACGGGCAGATTATTGTAGAGAACCCGCATTAAAGCCAAACGTACATAGAGACCCGGGTCAGAGCAGGGCAATGCTACGCCATGCGTGTCTACCCGACGCATCTACGGGCGTCTCGATTCGCTTCATCTCGAACATTTCTACGGTTGAAAAACTGCTCTGCCCTGCGTCACCTGTGTTTAACAAACAACGATACCAACAGAAGTTTGGTTTCCAACAGAAACAGGTTTGCAACTGAAGTTTGTTTTCATCTGTTCCGTTCTGATGATGACAAATGGATCAGTGTGGATGCACAGTGTTTTCAATTGTCCGAGAAAACATCAATATTCGTGTTCTAAAGCAAACTTACACGCAATACAGATAATCTTAACCAGGCTCAATAAAAAAAAAATAAAACTTCATGGAACCAAAATATTTGTGTACTGATACCGTACTAGTACTATCACCTCTCTGTAGTTTTTATCATTTTAGTTTCAACAACAGCTGGGGTGGGGAAGGGGGAACGAACCTATTTTTACTGAAACAGAACTCTGTGCCGTAAACACTCAGTTTAAAACTATGTACTAAAGTCTCATATTACTTCTTAAGAACCTTAATAAGAACCCGATCGCAGGTTTATTAAGAATTAGAAACTAAAAGCAGATAAATCTGGACGAGCAGTCATTGTTCCTAAAAGTTGCAAATTGACTAGAATGGCTTGAAGCGTACAATGTTTCAAACTGCCCCACCCCCCCTCATCTTAACAATACTTTGAGTTCTCACGGCATTCCACAGATTATCAGGGTTTAGTTCAAGTAGGAGCCCCTTTAATGGGAAAGTTATTTAATGGGAAAGTTTTCCGGCCGAGAGAGTTTTTCCAAGTCGAAGGAGTTGATTATGATTTGGTGCCTCGGTCTCTGAGCGGACACCTCGTTATAATCAAGATGAACATTTTCTTACTTTTAACTGATTAATGACTCAACATATTAATGATGAGAAATGCTTTAACTTCCTCAACCAACTTATCAACTTGAAGTATCAGCAAAACATTACCTAACAATTAACATTAATCTCATGTATATATACAGGGTGACTGGCGATAAAGTTTGGAAAAGATATAGGGCGATGGTACACGGAACAAAAATCACCTTATATACCATAGGTCAATTCTTAACCGTTCTCCCACTAGGTCAAAATTAGCGAATTTTCGAGGGGTGTCGTCCTTGCCTCATAAATCGAATTGTTGCTCCTAAAATATGAATGCTAGAATAATTATATTATTATCGTTGGAAAGCTTAGAAAATTTCCTAAAAGAAAAGTAATCTTAATTCCTTTAATTCAGATTAGCATTTGCTTATTACTCATTTTTATCGAAATTATTAAGCATTTTTTTATAATTTTATTTTTTTGGTGGTGGCAAAACGTACTAACCAGTATAGGTACATTGAGTACACATTCTGGAAAACTTCCTCATTTACTTACCTTTCATAAAGTATTCGTAACTGTAACCATTTATTTGGCCATATTTTGAGTAATATCCGATGGAATTTAAAAAAAATGATTGTAAAATCAAGAAAAATACGAAGTTTAAAAAAATTTTAAACTTTGAGTGACCGCCATTTTGGAACGGCAGAAGATAGAAAGCTCAAGTTTGCGGCAAATGTGTTTTTTTTTTTAAGCCCTTTCCAAAAATATATCATTTTATGGGTGTCCCAATTTAAAATTTCAAAGTTGAATCCAATATGGCGGCAACCAATATGACGGTAAAAATTATTACCCAACAAATGCTAATCTGAATTAAAGGAATTAAGATTACTTTCTTTTAGGAAATTTTCTAAGCTTTCCAACGATAATAATATAATTATTCTAGCATTCATATTTTAGGAGCAACAATTCGATTTATGAGGCAAGGACGACACCCCTCGAAAATTCGCTAATTTTGACCTAGTGGGAGAACGGTTAAGAATTGACCTATGGTATATATGGTGATTTTTGTTCCG
>KZ651153.1:235993-249674 GCA_001010745.2 Gerris buenoi | reverse complement strand
CAATTTGGACCCCCCTCTATTGCCCCATTAAAGATACTTAGATGTATAAAATTATAAGTTCATAAGATATATGAGCCTAAAGTTTTGTTATTTCGTCACTCATTCACTCACTTACTCACTCACTCATCATAATTCTAAGGCACTTGTAACAGTCCTAGAAACTTGACTGAACTTTTTAAGAAAAAAATAAAAAATCCGAAAAAATCTGGTTCTTTGGTCCTTTAAACTTTAAAGTCTAATAGAAAAACCGTGTATTCGAAATATTGTAAAAAATTTAAAAATTGTAAACAGCCACTAGAGCTACTTAGTGGAGAATTTTAAAATTGAAAAGTGATTTTGAGAACATTTGCTTTGTTTGATTTGACAGAATTGATCAACTGATATCTTAAAGTGCAAATTTATTTACTCCAGATCGAAGAAGTAATACGAAAGATTACAAGAACAAAGAATGAAAAAAGACCTAAGAACAATCAAACAAGAAAAAAGATATGAAACGAAAAATTACTTACAAAAAGAAGTGAAATCCCAACAAAAACACTAGTGTAAAAAAATAAGCCAAGTCTCGCGTAAAAAGTAGTGAGATCATAGGTTTAGCCAAGTCTCCCACTGTCCGAGTAAGTTCCACTAGGTCTAATTTATCCAGTGCAAGAACATGATGTTTGTCTGTTCCTATCTCTATTCTCTTTCCCAAATAATTCTACCCGTTTAAATTTAAAAACATTTTCTGACTTGGCAAATGTACGTCCCAAAGAGGCTAAAATTAAATTTATGTCGTATAAAAATTTGTATCCTTGTCCTNTATATATATATATAAATAAGTATAAACATATGTATATATGTACTTTACTTATTTATTGGTGGCCTCTTCAATCTTTCGGTGTAAAGGCTGAAAAAAGTGTTTGAAGTCGTGTGCTGTCTTTGACAATTCTTCACCTCTACGCACGATTAACGATTATTTGCTGTTTGTTTAATTAAAGTAAATGTATATCGATATTTTAGTGAAAAACATTGAGTGATCATGACGAAAATAAGGAGAATAAATACGCCTCCCGAAACAAAATACTAATAATGAATTAATGTCATCTTTATCAAAAAGAAATTATTTTTATTTCTCTATATATTATTATGAGGAATTCTTCAGATTTATGAGACGCGCATGCGCAATGAATACAAGTTCGTAAAGAATCACTTTCTACGCATCTAAACAGAGATACATGTTTATATTTCGTATCAATCGTAGATAAAAGGAGNCCATGAAAAATTACTTACAAAAAGAAGTGAAATCCCAACAAAAACACTAGTGTAAAAAAATAAGCCAAGTCTCGCGTAAAAAGTAGTGAGATCATAGGTTATCCAAGTCTCCCACTGTCCGAGTAAGTTCCACTAAGTCTAATTTATCCAGTGCAAGAACATGATTTTTGTCTGTTCCTATCTCTATTCTCTTTCCCAAATCACTCTATACGTACCTTTTCTGACTTGGCAAATTCACACCCCAAAGGGGCTAAAATTAAATGCAGTGATGTATACGAATTCGTATCCTTGTGCTGCGACGCTCAAATGAAAAAATATTATTTATTATTTGAATTAAGTTTGTGGTGTGAATTTGCCAAGTCAGAAAAGNAAATACTAATAATGAATTAATGTCATCTTTATCAAAAAGAAATTATTTTTATTTCTCTATTTATTATTATGAGGAATTCTTCAGATTTATGAGACGCGCATGCGCAATGAATACAAGTTCGTAAAGAATCACTTTCTACGCATCTAAACAGAGATACATGTTTATATTTCGTATCAATCGTAGATAAAAGGAGTTTTCTTGTTTGGGCCAAGAAAAATTTAGTATCAGCGGGAAATTTAGACAAGAGGAAAACTTCTTTTACGGTTTTTAAGGTTTTACGGTTTATGATTAAGTTTAATGGTTAACGTTCAGTCGGACATTGTAGTAAGAGTTGTTCAATAAAGAAGTTTACAAACCAGTAAAGAGTTTTTCTTTGTATCAAGGTCACACTGCACTCACAGAAAGTTTTATTGAATTGCCAAAAAGTAAAGGTAATAATGACTGGACCCAGCCATCACCAGCAGGTTAATACAACAGGTGGTGATGGAGAAGTACCTTCCTCGAGCCTGGTTGTAAAGTGAAGGTAATAATGACTGGACACAGCCATCACCAGCAGGTTAATACAACAGGTGGTGATGGAGAAGTACCTTCCTCGAGCCTGGTTGTAAAGTGAAGCATTTAGTCTGTAGAGTGGTCAAATTGACGAAATCCATTTTTGTCGACCCTCCGCGTCTTAAGAACTACATGTGTAATGAATAGAACACAGAACTGTTAGTAAACTAACGTCACAACAGCATGGTTCCATGTA
This sequence comes from Gerris buenoi, assembly GCA_001010745.2. NCBI lineage: Eukaryota > Metazoa > Arthropoda > Insecta > Hemiptera > Gerridae > Gerris > Gerris buenoi. The sequence goes on along the minus strand of KZ651153.1, from coordinate 247,305 downwards.
AACAAAACACTTTATTCCAAGAAAAGTTGTGTTCTAAAACAAGGACTGTGTTTATCCCTCGTCTCAGACCCCACAGATCAGCTGTTATTTGTAAACATTGATTTTTATGTTTGATTGTTCGCAGGAGATGTAAACAAAACGTATCGTACGCGAGTAAACAGAAGCAGTCGTGTCGACACTTCTTTTATCACAGAGTAATGTATACAGGATGTTGGTATCAAGTATCTTTACCACTTCTTTCAATACATAAAACCGTTATTCGTTTCTGTGCCTGGCGACTCGTTGAAACATCACTAACCCATCATTTTTAGCGAGTTGGGGATTGGGGAATTTCAAAAGGGTTTATTAATTTAATAAAACAAAACGATTTTACATTTAAAATAAAAGGAGGGGAAAATTAAATAAATTAGAGAATAATGAGTGGTAAAAGCAAAGCAAGAGTAAAGTACGCGAGGAAGCTATGTGCCACACTATGTGCCTTACTATGTGTCACACTATGTGCAACACTATGTGCCTTACTATGTGTCACACTATGTGCCTTACTATGTTCACATTATGTGCCACACTATGTGCCTTACTATGAGTCACACTATGTGCCTTACTATGTGTCACATTATGTGTTACATTATTTATTTTTATGTCATCCGGCAGCATATCAGCCCATACTTTAAGCACGAAAAATGATTGAACTGAGTGAAAAATATTCCACTGTCCAAACCAAAGTAACCATTTCTCTAAATATCCTAGAATCTTCTTTCCCGTAGCTTCGTCGTTCAGTTAAGAGCAAATATACTCACTTATTACCCAAAAAATTATATTATATTATATTATATATTGTACTATTTATTTCGCCGCCTGTACGACGAGATACCATACAGAAATAATAAAGACCGTATTTTTTACTGAGGCACACGCAAAAAAGAAAATTATATTTAAACTCAACAAACAATATACGATATAATTTCATACATCAAAACAAATCCAAAAAACTATTGTAAAGGATNACGACGAGATACCATACAGAAATAATAAAGACCGTATTTTTTACTGAGGCACACGCAAAAAAGAAAATTATATTTAAACTCAACAAACAATATACGATATAATTTCATACATCAAAACAAATCCAAAAAACTATTGTAAAGGATACTAATATAGTAGTCACCGACACATTTCTAAAACACTAACAACACACTTTCCATAGCTATTCTAAAAACCTCGTAAAAAGAAGTTCGGCCTTTGCGGCTCTTTTTACCAGAATAAATGTTTTCTTTTTAATACAGAGGCCTAGAAGGTTTGACATGTTTATATTATGCTGCTTAGCAACGATTTTCTAGAATATTCGAATTAAAAAAAAAAAAAACAAAACTAAATTAACAAAATACAAAACCGGCGCTTCGGCGGCGACAATTTATATATTTTAACAAATTTCAGTATATTTTCTCCTCGATAAACTTTCAAAGTTTTAAAATTCAAATAAAATAATTAGCGGTATTAGTTGTTACGTATAAGTTTGCTGAAACACAAGTATAATTTCAATGGCTGTGCGAGAGTAGAAAGGTAGTGGCGCCCAACTAATTCATGAAGCCACAATTCCTAAAGTTTTCTCCAGCAGAACCACATAACTCCAAATTATTTTATAATTTTATTGCACCACAAGAGAGGTTTTTCGTTAACAACGACTTTGTTTTATTCTTAGTTTTCTCTGTTTAGATTTAAATGTATTTTTCGTAAATGGTTCAAAATTCTTAGTTTTTTGTTATAATTTTTACTGGTTAAAGCATAATTGGGAAACTCAACAAAGAGAAGAAAAGATTTTATAATTTTGGGTAATAAATAAGTATATTTGCTTTTAATTTACCGATGAATCAGCGGGAAAGAGGAAGTGATATAAGTTGAAGTGTGAGTGCGCAGGCGCTTCCCAACATTACTAATTTCCCAAGTAACTAAACTTGCAGCTTACTACCAAGTAAAGCAAAGTGAAGCGAGGGACGAGCTGGGCTCTTGCAACATTACGCATGCGCCAAGCTGTTGAAAGTTGCCCCTCCCCCCTGAGTGTTGAGTAAGTCACCAAGTCTTTGTGTAATTAGTGGATTCTGTTTATATTTAGCAACTATACCAGATACAAAGTGATTAGTTTTAACTTGCTCTCTCTCACTTCTCATTAATAACTAATTAACTGCTCCATTGTAATTACTAATTACCAACAAACTTTTACTTTAAAACGACTTATTTTATTTATACACCCAAGTTAAACTTTAAAATCTACTAAACTTCCTTTCCTTGTTTTAATTCTTAATTTTAAAAGTTCACTCAAAGCAATGTTTGCATCGGATGCTTATTCGGTTGAACCATCCAATACATTGAATTTTACGAGAGTGGTTACTTTGGCTGGAGTCGCGTCGTCTGTATACCCACCAACACGTCCGACCAAGTTTATCGTTTAAATCTTTTTGATTTTTCATGCGTAGTTGTATTAGTAATCTAGTAATTCCTACCAGACGGGTCGGACGAACCACTTGTTCAAACCTAGCAATTTCGTCATCTTTTAGGCCCATTTTAGTGAAGAGTTTTACCTATTTCACACATCTTTAAGAGCCACATCCTTAACAGGATCTTAATTTTAATCAGATTATAATTATTATTAACTACGTGAAACATACAGAGAAAAAATTGATTCAAGCGCAGCGCCGGGATTTGAACCACGGACCTCTAAATCTATGTCATTAATGTTGACTTCTCAGACTTGTGGAAAATTGAAAGCTTAAATTCGGGACAAGGTATCAATAATGACAGAGGAAATTATTCTCCAGTGTAGCTTAGTTGGTAGAGTCTATTTTTCTCTGTATGTTTCCCGTAGTTATTAATAATTATAATTTGATTTAAATTAAAATTTAATCTTTCCGTAGTAGGAATACTACCAATAACGTAAAAATCAAGATCTTTATCTAAATCATCCTGGCTTCCGTGCTCGGAGAAGAGCAGCTGAGAGTCTATGATGGTGACACATCCAAGGTCGTTATGCTGGACTTGAGACGCTGCATGATATCTACATTTGAAGGGAGAACTTGTTGGACAGTTTGACTGAATGAGAAAGTAGCTGTGGTTATGTGCAACCTATTTTAAACTATGGCCCTAACCCCAACTAGAAACCTCGCAAGTAACTTAGAAGTAGAATCCTAACTCTACACCGTGAGCGAGGAATACAACCCAGCAGGGGGACCCGGCTTGACCTAGAGTTAATATATAAAGGGGTGGAAGCTGTCAACCAAACCTACTCTTAAATCAACTCATTAAATTCATCTACTCCGCCGAGCTTACAATAAGGATGAGGAATAAATGCAACAATCATTATTAAAAAAAACTTTGCTGACAAGTAACTTAATCTGATTCATGTTTGTCAAAATCAACCACATTCACTAATTAATGTATTTACACTTACCATCAAGCAATTCATAAGAAAAGTCCCAACAAATTTTAGACCGTCCCTTACTTCGTCCGAAGCAAATAATATGTGTTGTATTTGTCGATATTTTGACCCAGCCAATACAACGCGACAAGTAAAATTAACCGTTAAAATATAGCAGAAATCTCAAAATAACTATAATCATATAATATTCAATTTAATCTGATTTAGACCACTTTTAGCGACGACTGTCAAGTGACAGTGACAGACTTCACTCATGATGAACGACCACTGCAGAGCCTGATTTGGGTTCATGAATTAATTTCTTGGGCGCTCGTTATTTATTCACTCTAACAGAACGTATTATGCCGACTCGTCCATCATTCGTTTCTTGAGAAGATAAAGGCTTGATTGGAGCCCTTAATGCCCTCGGTGTATGATAATAGAGATGAAGGCGTATTATGTATAAAAATGTCGATATGGATGCAAAGCACTAGAATGCAGATAATAAGCGTGACTAAAGCCTGAGTGAATTAGTCTTGTACCTCTGCTGCTGGTACAAGTACAAGGTGTACATCAATGTACCTACCCACTCACTTCACCCAAATACACCAACTTTAATCCAAGACCTTGATCAATAAACCGCATTACTTAGCAAAATAATCTTCAACTTCGTATGAACACTGGTCATGGTATGATCCTTATGATAAATAATAATAAACATAACGTTAAAACTTTACGATTAATTATTTATTGAAGGTAGAGTATTACCGACGGCCAAGACTTATAGCTCCATCTAAATATCACTCTTCTTTCCTGTATTTCCCCGAAAACGTAATTACTCATCTCGTGCGTTGTAGTGAGGTTCTTACTTAAACCGTACTAAACCCTAAACCTCTTTAATTATTTGAAAATTTACATTCTGAATTAATATAATATTCTGCAGTATATCTGAGTCGGATATATAAACGACTAGTCTCTTAACCTCACACTGTGTGTGGGACTCATGCTAGGAATCAGAGGTTACGTTTCCTGTTATCAATGAGACCAAGCCGTCACGTGGAGCAGCGTTGTGCATTCTTTTCCAAAGTCATCGTAGAATCTCCACTTGATTATTTGTCATCGACACCATGTGCAATAATTGCTCTACTTTATTATTAGCCGTCATAAATATCCAATTTTAATCGGTATTGAATTCAATATTAAAAACATAATACTTATACTTAATCTGTCTCAAGATTTTACATAGAATACGAGTGAAAAAAAGCAACACAAAAGTAAATTCAATCAAATTAGTTCAAAATCAATTATTTATAAAGTAAACAGTGTACATATATGACTATATTTACAGTGTACTCTAACCACCCCTTCTACCAAAAGAAAAATGCAGCATTCAATTTAATTCACAGAGCTATCAAATTAACAGATAAAAATCATTTATACAACACTAAAAGTTTTATTTATGAAAAATTAAAAAAGAACATGTACCCTATGAAACTAGTTAGACATTAAATCAACTCATTAAATTCATCTACTCCGCCGAGCTTACAATAAGGATGAGGAATAAATGCAACAATCATTATTAAAAAAAACTTTGCTGACAAGTAACTTAATCTGATTCATGTTTGTCAAAATCAACCACATTCACTAATTAATGTATTTACACTTACCATCAAGCAATTCATAAGAAAAGTCCCAACAAATTTTAGACCGTCCCTTACTTCGTCCGAAGCAAATAATATGTGTTGTATTTGTCGATATTTTGACCCAGCCAATACAACGCGACAAGTAAAATTAACCGTTAAAATATAGCAGAAATCTCAAAATAACTATAATCATATAATATTCAATTTAATCTGATTTAGACCACTTTTAGCGACGACTGTCAAGTGACAGTGACAGACTTCACTCATGATGAACGACCACTGCAGAGCCTGATTTGGGTTCATGAATTAATTTCTTGGGCGCTCGTTATTTATTCACTCTAACAGAACGTATTATGCCGACTCGTCCATCATTCGTTTCTTGAGAAGATAAAGGCTTGATTGGAGCCCTTAATGCCCTCGGTGTATGATAATAGAGATGAAGGCGTATTATGTATAAAAATGTCGATATGGATGCAAAGCACTAGAATGCAGATAATAAGCGTGACTAAAGCCTGAGTGAATTAGTCTTGTACCTCTGCTGCTGGTACAAGTACAAGGTGTACATCAATGTACCTACCCACTCACTTCACCCAAATACACCAACTTTAATCCAAGACCTTGATCAATAAACCGCATTACTTAGCAAAATAATCTTCAACTTCGTATGAACACTGGTCATGGTATGATCCTTATGATTAATAATAATAAACATAACGTTAAAACTTTACGATTAATTATTTATTGAAGGTAGAGTATTACCATCTTTTAGGCCCATTTTACTAGCCCCATGGTAGAGAGTAGCAGCCACTTCACACATCATACATATGTACATTGTACCGCCGTAGCNAATTATGTAAATTAAAATTTGTTTTAAAGTATGCAACAATTTTAAGATTATTCGTTGTTAGGTTAATCACTTATTTTAATTTCTAATGTAAATTAAAATTTGATTTAAATAATACAACATTTATTTTTAGATTGTTAGTTTTTATTGTTATTTATTTAATTATATAAATAAAGTATGAATGAGAGAGTGTGAATGGGTATAATTTTTATTAATTGTTATCTTCTATTCATTTAAATATTAGTTAATCATAGCAGAGACACTACAATGAATGGTGTAAAACAAGTATAAAGATAAACCTGGGTTTATCCTTTATCTGATTTTTTAATGTTTGGGAATTATATGTTACGTATACGGGTGCAGATCCTTGTACGGACCTGAACGCAGCCCGTTATATCTTCGATCCTGTCTATTGTAATTCGATTCGACTCTCCATCAGACTGATAATGCCCGGTATAACTGACACTCGATTCTTGTAACTATATATACATGGTCCTTCACATATTCACTCCTTCCCAAACTCAATCAAGCACCACAATCACCGATAAATATTATTTAAATTCAATCCTAACCATAATCAGATAAGGAAACGCCGAATTCCAAAAGGCGCAGTGACACTTACTGCACTTCCTAGGTTATTTATAATACGAACAAATTGTCGGTTGCGTTTTACTGTGGTTTAGTCGTGGGTCTAAATTTAATAAACAGGCTCACACACACGCATTTACGATTGTGCGGCTCTCATGAAGTAACTCTCGAGCTAAATCACTGATGTGGTAAATATTAACATTGCGCTAACATGACTATACTATACACTATACATGTTATAATATTTATTTCTTTTCAAGAATGATGATTGTCCAACAAAATATTATATTATTAGTACAACGGGTGGTACATTAGTGAATTATATCAGATGACTAAATTACGATGTATTAAAGTCGGTAAAGATAAATATGTTTGAAAAATTTACATGGAATATGTGAATCAAGTGAAACATCCCTGAAGATCTCGAGCTCTGGCATGACCGTGCTGTGCAGATTCAAATAAAAAGTTTCATTCAATATAATTTAATTTAAATAATCGACTTGATAAACCTTACTTTTACTAAACATATTTTCTTATGAATATGTAAAATACGCTAATTTGTGTCCTTACTAAGTAATCATTTTTAAACTTTATGGATTTTTTTACCTCAAAATTTGAGTCAAAAATATCAATATTAAACGTGACCAAGGTTCGGTGTCGATGGAAAAGGTAACAATGTATTTACTTGTACTGCAGGTTCTCAGGTTGAGTATTTGTCGGTCGCAGGTTTCTAACCTGAACTTCATCACTAACCGTTCCAATTTAGTAACCCGACATGTAATACTGTATTTAGAATGAGTCTAGATACGCTTTTTTATCAAAATTATCTACGTCTAGAGAGTTGGAGAGTAATATTTGCAGTATTTTAGCTACATTTTATCATTTACTTGTGGTAAAGAGTTGTAGTTAAGAATGTATGTTGAATTTGTGCAGACGGAGTGGAGGCAGCAAGCAGCGCTGCAGTGCTGCACAAAGTGGCCCTGGTCTCGCTGCACCAGTAATACCGGATACTATTCACTGGGAATTTATTTCTCTTTTACACTGGAAGGGTCGAGCGCGTGAAAAATGCAAAGATGAACATTTGATAGAGATTTATGAAGGAATGCTTGGTAAGTGCCGGCCTCGCTGTATTTTCTTTGATTTACAGACTACTAAGTATGCATTGCCTTCCTCCCGGCTCCTCTATTTCTTGCTTCATAATGCAATTGTTGCGATAACAAGAAAATTCCCTTCTACAACACCGACCCGGCTAAAATCTCTCATAAACACAATTTCTTTGTCTTCTCCGTTCCATTTGTCAAAGAGGGGAACAGTACGGGTTCTCTCTACATCGACGCCATTCCTAATTCATTTCTCGTCGAAGCCGAGGATGTCGTAGCCTACAAGGAGGGTTACGGTTACGAGAGAACTCCCCCTCCTTCTGGGGCTGTATTAGAGACGTGCAGTTTTAACTGGGGTCTAAGCGAACCCCGCAAATATCTAAAATCCCGACAATGCTTGTTAACATCAGATGTATTCGATCTGAAGAAACAGCGGAACATCTTTATTAAGCTGAGTAAAACGTGCAGAGGAATCAAAATGAATAATACGATAATGTCTCTTGAGTTACGTGGTCGATCTCCGTTGACTTTGCCACGGTTCCTGCGCAGGTCCGAGTAAAAAAATTCTCAGCTGATTCGGTAAGTCGTATAATCGGTGGTTTAACTGATTTAATAACTGTCGCAGATTTATAACCACTTAAACACCAATTTTTTGTTTCCCTATCTACGAAACAACAGACTCCATTAGATAACGAGTAATTTTAATATTTGTACATCCGTAACGCCCGGTGGACGTTAGATGACAGAAAATACTCTAATTTACATAAACGATCCGCTGTTTTGAATTGCCATTCAAAACACACTAAAACAATAATCGTACGTTAGAAATCTGACTGCAGCAGTTACAGGCAAGGTGTTACTAATTACACATTCGTGTTTAGCTTTAATCAAAAATCAGAAGTTAGATTAACAGGGTTTTGTGTAAGACTGCCATGTGTCTAGTCTGTGTGTTCGACCTCAAACAAAAACAATTAATTTTGTAACGACAGTAAAATATTTGCAGACCATCAAATACCTTGAAATCCGATTATTCGAGTTTCTTCTGGATATAATGATATAATAAGCGATTGATTGACGAGCTAATTCAATCACTATATTTTTGTGATAATGTAAACACGTGAGTGATGTTGTAAACAACATCACTTACTTTCTCAAGCGAACAGCGTGGTAGTGAGCGTCAGTTAATTATTGTCTCATTATTGTCCCGTGTTCTGCGGAAACATTTCCTTTTGTCACTTGGGTCTCAGCATCCCAGATTCATCAAGAGGATTAATTCTTCAATCACTTTCTGAATTACCTTTACTTTAATTACTTGTCAATTACCACGTCAAGTTTAACCCGTGCTGAAACCCATGGTCAGGTGTTTCAGGCGTGTGGTCAGGTGCTTTCTACTCACCGCCGATGAGGATCTCTGTGGACAACTTGTGGACTTACTTACTCTTCTCAGGGCCGGATTTAGAGTGTTTGGGCCCCTAGGCAAAAGATGTGGTGCGGGCCCCACCCCCATAGGGTAGGGGCTTTCCCAGGGAAATTAGAAGACATCAAAAATTTGATTCTTTTCACTGCTATATTTTTGTTGTGGGTTAAGAGAAAAAGAGAAATGCCCATATTGGAAAGACAATCGCTGGATATTTAGGTAGAATGACTAGTTAAGTTTGAAGAACAGACCTTAACTAATACAGCTATTAGTTATATACATATAAATAATTTGTTCACCTCGGTCGTCCTAGATTTTATATTATTATTTATACACAAACATAATGCCAAAAAATAATGTTGATTTTATTTTCTTTTGGTGGAATCAATTATATTTTTAGCATAAAATCAATAAATGTTTAAAAAAAAAAAAGGAATTTGGACTTTTTTCGCTTGTCTTAAACGTGCCCCCACCCTTCTTTCTTTGCCCTTTGTGATGCGGGCCCCCTTGTGGTGCGGGCCCCTAGGCGTCCGCCTATGTCGCCTATGCCTAAATCAGGCCCTGACTCTTCTCAGATAAGCCTTAAGTTTCTTTTCTGTATTAAGTACATTATCCGATATAATCTCATATCTTTTCTTTATAACTTACATCAGATTATATATTTTCTCATAAGATCAGTATATTTTCTTCTGATCTGATTTAAACGTTTATTGTTTTTAATCAGTTTCTTTTCACTTTGGAAGATTGTAGATTCCTTAACTACCAATCTCATTATATATATTTTTTCTGGTTTGAATGAAACCTCCTTAAAAATATTCTCATTACTTTACCGATAAAGAGTCATTATTATTTTATTTCTATTAATTGTAAACAAGATGCAATTTACCTGTTAATTTTATGGTATAAAGGGAATCATTATTAATTAATATTTTTATATTAAAGACAATTATTTATATTATTTTAGGGAAGATATTTATAATTTGTTCTTTTAATTAAACTCTTCACTTAAACTGTATTTATTTCTTATTGTCATTTGAATAATAACAAATCCTCTCATTTTTCAATGGTTTTGGTGTTACGGGATTTTAATAAGTTAAAACCCGACGCTAATCCCGAACTATTACCTATATTATTTTAATTCGACCAACTTGACATATTTATTGTCTTGACGAAACTGTTGCATGGACGGAGAGGGTTGTTTTGAGAGTCGGAAGTAAAACCGATGTAAAACCGAGGACCCTGATTTCCTGGGTCTGTTGTTCTGTGGGTCGTTACACACCGAGGACCCTGATTTCCTGGGTCTGTTGTTCTGTGGGTCGTTACACACCGAGGACCCTGATTACCTGGGTCTGTTGTTCTGTGGNCCAAACCAAAGTCCGTGAACTTGAAAATTTCTGTCTCCGTGGGATTCCCGAAACTTTTCCTTATAATATTCTATACATTTCTCATATTTGTTTATTTTCTCCTGATGAACTAATGCAGCTTTGTCCGGATCGTTACTTTCATATCTTATTGTAGGGTCTATGATCTGTTGTTCTGTGGGTCGTTACACACCGAGGACCCTGATTACCTGGGTCTGTTGTTCTGTGGGTTACACACCAGATCTCTGAGATCACCCGACACAAGTGTGTCACAACCCAAAAGCAATAATATAGGCAAGACTTAAAACATAATGCCTCGAACACACATTGATTTCTTTTAACGAAATGTACAGCGTGGGGTGTTACAAGAAAGGAGAGGACGTCCTCACAACAAATATACATGTATTTGGTACCAATTTATTATAGTGGCATATGTCTTTAAACATAAAATTTTTCGTGTCAATGATAATGTGTTAATGATAAAGCATGCACTATTACCGGTCCCAGGGCGGTAGTATGGAACTTTACCGGCCGCTCAGGATAGGAATGTTTTCAAGTAAAAGCGATAAAATCAGTTACGCTGGTGTTATCCGCTTTTCGATAAGGCTTACAGTTTAGCCACAATTTGGTCCGAAAAAAAACCTTAAAAACACACTAAAATGGCAATATCTCCCAAACTTCTTGTGCTCAAAAAAGTATAGGTACAATTTACCGTATAGGACACATATAAACCACAAAGGTAATTGAAATAAAATAAAGCTTTCTAAAGTTATCGTCAGCAGACCAATTTCGTGCTTAAGTGACTATAGCTCCGAAACGGCGTGAGCCTACGAGGCTGTACACCAAGTGCGCCGGGAAAGGTCGGGTCACGGTAGAAGTGCGCCAGCCCCTTTTTTTAAGGGTACGGTCGAAGTGCGCCGGGTTAATCCCATCTATTGAAACAGGTAGTC
>KZ651153.1:181231-210862 GCA_001010745.2 Gerris buenoi | reverse complement strand
GGGGCCTGAAGTAAACAAAATTGTTTAAAGAAAAAGATTAAGGGAGTAAGTCGCTGCCTTCCCCCCTAGTCCTGTAAGGGCTCGGTAGGATATTTAGTTTTTTTTTGTTAATATAGTTTGTGTATGTATGGTTAGGTGAGCCCGGGTGTTGGCAGCAGACAAAGGAATTTATTTTTATTTTTTTATTTTACTCAGTAAAGTCTTGTTTTTGGGACGACCACGGTCCACAAATCTATTGGTGGTCAGTTTTTTTTTTTTATTTCTTTCTCCACTCTAGATCCTTCCCTCCAGAGGAATTGTGCTTTATTTGTATAGTCCAGTCAAATTAGGTTTTTATCTTGCATTAAATCATGTAGTTCCAATTTTTTCAGGAATGTGTAGATAATGGTCCCCTGAACAACGCCTAATAAAGTCCCATCGATTTCAGGCGCCGCTAACGGTGGGAGGGGGGGCAAAAGGTAATATTTTTCAGTTTTCGGCGTTTATCTCGAAAACGGTACGTCGCACAGAAAATATTATTTTATTCAAAATTAAAAATGATAAAATTTCAAACAAAAATTTACCTATGCATTTTCTTCTTACGGCCAAAAGTTTTGGAGCTTTAGAGTCGACAAAAAACAGTATTTTCAAAAATGAACATTTATTCACTTTTTATTGTTTACATATTTTATTTGAATTATGTTGATATTTGAATGATGTTTTAATAATTTAGTGAGGATATAAAAATTGTTTTGGGGCTATTAGCTGCCGAAAGGTGTAGGCATCTAGAGCCTGCAGTTTCTTGAGTTGTAGAGGGGGGAGTCAGTGCCACAGCGCTCAAACGTGACTTTTTTCAGGTTTTTGCTCATATCTCCAAAACAATTGCTCTTAGGAAAAATTTGTTTATTGAAAATCGAAGCTGATAAAATGTCAAACAAAAATGTTTAAGTAAAATAACACATCCCTTTCATGAATTATTTTAATGATGAGGATAGACCAATTTTTTTAGGGCTATAAACTGCCGAAGAGTGTAGTAAAAAATTTAAATTTAAAAAATGTGAATATAATGTTTTTTGTCGACCCTATAGCTCCAAAACTGTTGGTCGTAGGTAAAACATGCATTCAAACATTTTTGTTTGAAATTTTATCATCTTTAATTTTGAATAGAATTATATTTTCTGTGCGACGTACCGTTTTCGAGATAAACGCCGAAAACTGAAAAATGTGACCTTTTGCCCCCCCTCCCACCGCTAGCGGTGCCTGAAATCGATGGGACTTTATTAGGCGTTGTTCAGGGGACTATCCTCTACACATTCCTGAAAAAATTGGAACTAAATGATTTAATGCAAGATACGACGCCATTTTCAGCTAATTTGACTGGACTAGCATATTTGTTATCTGTATACGTCTGCCATTGTCCGCTACCGAAAAATATTAATGTTCTCACACAAACTGTTAGAAATCGCGGCTCTTGGCTTTATAAATCGGGCTGGAAGCAGTGTCTCTCAGGTCTCACATACATTGAACTAAAACTCCGAGTCTCTTGTTTACTAACATGAGTCGAGTGAGAGCTACTTAGTGCACACTGCACAGTCTTACGAACAGAACAAGAACCATATTCATGTAATATGGAATCATCAAACCATTTAGTACAACAGGTGGTAGTGACATATTTTAAAATTCAATCCCGGTATTGCTAGAATAAAACATTCTCATCAGTGGAATATTATCGCATAATATACAGGATATCAGACGGTAATTGTATTTTAGTTTAGCTGCGGTTCTAATTTAAATACTATTCAAGTTATATATGCTTTTTGGCCGAAACGGCACTACAGTGAGGTTGCAATGAATGAAACAAGCCTACAGCTTTGATGTCAAACAAGATACATCCAACAAACGTTTTTTTTATAAAGTGACGCGTGTGTGTGCTAGGAGTATTGTACCTACTATCTACTATACCTATAGTAGTAGTAGTAGTAGTAGTAGTAGTAGTATAGTAGTATTAGTTTATCCGTTGTCTCGAGTTAACTAAACTAGCTCTATTCATCTTATTCCTTTTTGATCTTGAACCCTGTTGTGGTACTTATAAAATTGGGCCTTTTATAGAGTTAACTTAAAAAAAATAATAAAACCAGTCTCGTTTGTAAAGCTACATTTCGCGCTACACATTCGGGCTTCTTCAGGCGCGGAACTGCCCCCTTTACATGAGTCTGATTTTTTAAAAAAAAATTGTTCAAATTAAGTCTGCAAATGTGAGAATGGGGAACCAACAAGTCTATCAATGTGCATGTATATATTTATATCCATCGTACATATATATCCACATATTTGAATGCTCCCAGTTTAAATGCCAGGGAGAGACTCTCTCTGGTATTTAACCCTATTTAAGACCCAATTCCGTAAAGGAAAGTTTTAAAACAGCTCTAATCAGTTACAGATGTAGATATGACAGACACACTGTACCTCGCTCCGACATACAGCAACTCATGGGAAATGTTGTGGTCTACAGTCACATAATCAGATACTGACCGTTAGATTTGTTTATTATTTAAAAAAAAAAAAATAATAATAATAAAAAAATAAAGACATTTTTAAAAACAAACTCAATTTGTCCATTTGATTAATTCAATGAATCATGGATTTGCTTTTGGGTAAACTTTCCTCACATAGACATTTTAATGCTTTCCATAACGTTGAGAGTATACATATGTCTAAATGATATCTGATGAAACATTAATCTATTTTAATTACAATTTGGTCCTTTAGGAGCTCTCATACAATTTTATATAAATTTAGAATTTCTATCGGCGGAATACAGAACTACAGTGAATATAGAAGAAAAGCAAAGTACCTACTATCGTATACTAACTTCCAAGCTCGATATTTAAGAGCACGATATTTTGCATGCCGTTTATTGAAACTTCCCAGCTATCGTCGAAATATTGTACTATAAATGAAAGCCTTTCGACCTCCTGTGAATTCCTAACTTCCGGGCACGATATTTAAGGGCGTCACATTTTTCAAGTGATTTTTTTCGTAACAAAAATGTCTTGTGCACCCAGAGCTAAACAATTTATCTATGTTGAGAACATAATTATGGTAAATAAATGTTTTCTCGTCCCTTGAACGGTTTCATTACGACGCTCCGAGATGCTCCGAGAAAACCAGAATTGTATTTTGATGAAGTTGTGTAGATGTTAATTTAATTTATTTATATATTGTATTTATGAAGCCGATTTTAGGCAGACGACCTTATGTCATTGCCGTAAAAGATTTAAGTTATGTAAACAATTTATTATAAGTATTATTGAATAAATAAATTAAAAAAAAAAAAAAAAAAAAGGTCCAACAGCGACCTAAGAAACGCGGACGTCCTACAAAACCAACTGGCACTTCAACTATCGACATTTTAATTGGAAGACGAAGACCCGATGAATTATCTTGATATTTCTTTGACGTAAAATACACAAACATCCGCTGTAGTAAAACATAAGGAAGACGAATAAATAGAAATATGAAGAGAGGCGGGATATTGTGAGAGTACGTACAATAGTTGTAGCTGCCTCGTACTCGACTTGATTCTGAGCTCAACTTGACTCGGATCTAGTGACAGCCCTCACATGAGGAAAACTAACATCACCCACCATAGAGACGTCAAGTGCAGCGTCATTCAATCTATGCACAGCCTTACTTCTCTTGTTTCAATTTATAAATTTCCAACATGTTGTGCTACAAGATTCTTTCAATTGTTTTATTGTTTATAAACATACAAGTTTAAAGTAAATAAGACAATTCTCTAACGTACAACATCTCGTTCTTCTGTAACCCCAGCGAGAGCAAAATAGTTATTTACGTAGCTAGAGCAGTAAGGGCGTTATTACAGGCCGAGGGCGAAGTTTGAAAGCACGAGTGCGTTTACCGCCCGAGGCCTGTCATGGCGCTTACTGCTCGAGCTACGCACACTATTTTAAACATTCAACACATTCAAACTAATTACTAAACATGCAAACTATTTTGCCGTAATCTTCAAAACAATAAATGCATATTAAGGTTACATCAGAACCAAAACAAACCGCAGTTATAAAAATATTGATTGTTACTAATTGAACAGCTGACTCTGAGAACTACTAGCGCTTCCTGCTCGCCGCGGCCAGGAAGCGGCCGCTTCTCGAACTACTAGTGGCCCTGTAAAGAAAAAGCATGCATTTTTACAGGCCCCAGGGCTGTAAAATGGAAATTTACCGGTCGCTCAGGGTAGGAATGTTTACATGTGGCGGGCGATAAACTTTATTTTTATTTACTTTGTATCTTATATAATATATATACATAAGCTAGTAAGAGTACTGATTTCTTTATTTACCTGAATATGAAAAAGCAACAGGAATGTTCAAGTTACCTGAAACATACGATAAACAAATAGTTAAAATCCAATAAAAGAAAAGTGTAAAACACACAACATAATAAAACATTTATATTGTCTCATTCATATTCATGTTGATTGCAACTCGTAGTACATACAATAGAGGAAGTATTGTGACGGCGCAAAGATTCGGTTTTGATAAAACCCACTTGGCTTAAAATCGAAAGCAAAGTCTGTTTTCAAATATATTTGATAATTAATCATATGATATATCTGTACCTTAATGCTAAAACAACCAATGTCAAATTTTGGTGATAATTGGATAAATACATTATAGTGACTCATAAGGTAAATAGATATCATAGCAAAGAACAACCAATTCTCTATCACATTCCTTGTAGTATATATGAACGTTTTCATATTTACCAATGTCAGTGATACTGGGGTAATTTTTGTGCTACAACACCCTAAGTAATTATTTACCGAAATTGTAGATTTTTGACATTGGTTGCTTTTGTATTAGGGTACAGATATATGGGCTTTAAATTCGGTACTAATATGAATTTAAGAAAGTTATTTTATTAGAATGACAAGAGTAAATTTAATTTTCTCGCAGCGTTCTTAGGAATGACTTAACTTTTATTTAATGCAACAAACGAGCAGGAAACCTCCTGCTGGCCTCCACTTATTTTTTTGTTTTGATTTTCATGTTAGATATTAATCAAGAGCTGGGTTTGTGTTTTTGTTTTAAGTGAAAATGTTTCCTTTACAGAGAAGCTGTTTTTTACAGAACATTTCACTCTACTTAATTATATTTAAATTCGACAGTTCAATTAAAAATTAAATTGAAAAATAACAAGCGATATATGCTTCCAAAACATAACAAGAGATAAAGCTAATTGTTAATTAAAAATATTTTTATTGTAAATTGTTTGTTAGTTTTCAACAAACAAATTGACAAAGTTTTCTCAGCCCCGACCCGACTCTAGCTTTCCTTATCGTAGAACACAACTAACAATTTTAAAACATTTCTTTAGAAATTAAGTTTATTTACATCAATAGACTGGCTGGGGAGGCACGTAACTTGCTACCCACGTACTTTACTCATGCTATGCTCTTACAAACCGTTATTGTCTCTTTGTTTCCTCCGTTTTATTACTCTGTAAATTTTTTACATGAATGAAAGTATCAATTTAGCACAAGTTAAAGAGCGCGGACGGTTCAACTTAATCTGAAGCTTTCTGCGGGTGACATTTGATAAACTATAAAAGTACCGTTCAAATTAGATAATTAGTTTTGAAGCTATTGGTGTAAATAAATGTATGTTTGTATGCATGTGGAATGAGCGTAGAAGCTTCAAACTTAAATGAGACTAACGATGAGCTAATTATGACCTGCCATACAATTTCATTAAAACCAGACGCGTAGTTTTTAAGATATGTTAGTTCGCGAAAATTGAGCGACAAGCCGACAGACAGACACGCAACCAAAAATGTTCTCTAGTGTCTAAAATGGATTTCTGTCTTAAAATTTTTGAAATCGGAGGCATAATTGTCGTTCGGTAATCTCGGAAATCATAATACGTGTGGTGTCGTGGGTGACCCACCCTTTAGGAACTACGTTTTTCGTACTAAATATTAATAATAAAATTAAACTGCTAAATATACAATGGTACTTACGTAGTGGAGTTAAAAAAAGAGACGATATTAAAAATAGCTATAACTCCTTAGCAAAGTTAATGCAAAATTAAATGAAAAGTTTTTATGTTATCATCGAAGCGAGCGTCTTGCAAAAAAATATGTATTTAATATTGAGAAAAAAAGATGATCATGATGATTTGACAGTTAAAGAGGGTGGTTGCGGGAAAGTTACTATTCCCTCAACCCTCACGCACGGCCTACTCAATTTAAAATATATCACTTCATTACACAAAAACTTATACTTGTATCAGGTTGAAATGTCACATACCTGTTTCGATTGTACTTCAGACGATGTTCATTAAAACGTCTATCAGAGAAATGTTTATCAGACGAATTTTTATAAAAATCATGTAAGATATCGGGAAAAACGTTGATTTCTATATCGCTATAACGTGCCATAAGAAACTTTGTTCCAAAAAAAAGCTCAGAACGGGAACGAAAAAATCGGATGAGAATCCGACCTACAAGTCATATTGGACACCCACGACACTTGCTGGCTTCGGAGCGAGCGAGTGAACGATGTGCATTCCTCGTCCCGTCAGACTTATATCTTAACGAGTCTGTCGTTTGAATTAAATCGACATGGAAATATAAAAGTTTCAAGTATTTACATTTCAAGTGAAACGTATTGTGAAGAAGTTGGACTGTGGGAGCACAGGGGGGAGTAACACAATGACGTCATGTCTCCTGCCCGGCGTGAAAGCGACCCCTCACTGCGTCCACAGATAAATCTGTCAAACTGTCAGGAGAGCCTCCAGACAGCCAACTGATAAGACCACGTTGTAACACACTCGACCGACATTACACTGACGTGGTGCCCACGAAGCTGTGTCTCGAGATGTCAGCCCTACAGAACACCTGAATATCCTCACAACTTCAACCAACAACTAAAAAAGTTTCTTCTTCAACTGTAAAAAGAATTATTTTATTAATTGTAATTCTTGGTTGAGGGTAAAGGAAGCACTATGGTGGTTCCTCTGCACTAAACATGCTTTATGTCTCGCAATCCCACGACAGAGATCTGTTTCAGACGTCAGCCATCATTATTGGTCCTGTGCCTGTCGCTTTATCCCGGACAAACTTATTTTAAAACGATTTTAATGACGAGTCGTAATATCAGATTTCTAACCCTAGAAATAGTCCAGTCAACGAAGACCAAAATCCCGAATAGGGGAAATAATTCGTGTAGTCACAAATTTTTGAACATAGGTAGAGAGGGGTGCCATGAACAACATACTAAAAATCCCCACCGGTGGGAGGCGAGCGGGGGCGTGGGAGGGCCCCTAAAGGTCACTTTTTTATATTTTTCTTGAAGAACTCGAAAACTACGGACTCTAGCGGGAAAAAGTCTACATACAAAATTAAACTACAATAAATTTTATACATAAAATTTCTTATTCATTTTTTATCTAGACTGAATGGTTGGTGAGATACAGGGGTTGAAAAAAGCGCTATTTTATTTAAAAAAAAATAATTTAACAGTATAAAATGAACATTTAATGTTCAGTTAAGCGGGTGGAGATCAATGTAACATTTTTGCACAACATCTAAGTGCCAGCAGTGCTGTAATAAGAGATATANGGGGCTGGAAAAAGCGCTATTTTATTTAAAAAATAATTTAACAGTATAAAATGAATATTTAATGTTCAGTTAAGCGGGTGGAGATCAATGTAACATTTTTGCACAACATCTAAGTGCCAGCAGTGCTGTAATAAGAGATATATTATGTACTGGGGATGTAGGGGGGAAGGGGGGGGGGGTTGAAAGGTGAGGAAGAGAAGGCAGGGCATTTGAGCTTACATCTTAAAAATATCTCGAACAGTATTGACATTAAATTAATTATGGTTATTTAAATTAAATATGTTCTTCATTAAATTTACAATAGAAATATTATTTTGATAATTGTTTTAGGAAAAATAGGGGAAATAATTCGTGCAGTCGTGCAAATTTTTGTACATAGGTAGGGAGGGGTGCCATGAACAACATACTAAAAATCCTCACCGGTGGGAGGCGAGCGGGGGCGTGGCGGGGCCCCTAAAGGTTACTTTTTCATGTTATTCTTGAATATCTCGAAAACTGCGGACTCAAGCGAAATAAAGTCTATGTACGAAAAATTTAGTAAAAAGCATATATCCCCCCCCCCTTGCCCTCCGGGTATTTTAGTATGTTAGACAGGAAAGTCATGAACTTTTTATGCCAATTTTCAAAACTTTGGGATTTTTCGTAAGTAATATCCTAATTTGACTGAACTGAAGTGTTTTAGGTTCATTACTTAAAAAATTCAAAATTCCATTTTTGAAAACTATTTTGTATACAGGCTTCAATTTGTGCTTGAATAAAAGCCAATTAAATTTACTACAACTTAAGTCCTAATGACTTTTCTTGTAGGGTAAAGGTTTTATGCCGATATCCACCTCGAAACGAGAACAAAACTCAAAAAAAAATTTGTTTGGGAAACATTGCCAATTTTTGAAGTGTCATATCTCGGTAACTATTGGACGTACTGAGTTGTAGTTGGACGTAAAAAGAATCCAATTATGTTTACTACAACTTTATATCTTATGACTTTTTTCGTAAATTATTAGTTTCAGGCCGCTGTTCGCTCCGAATCGAGATCAATACATAAAATTTCTATTTCTATTTTTTGAAAACAGAAATTCAATTTTTAAAGTGCCCCATCTTGATAACAATTGGACGTACAGAGTTGCCGGTGGACTCAAATTGTTGTGAATTTATTGCACTGAAAACTAGTAAAAAAAATTAACATCAAACAGCGCATAGTTTACGAGGTATATAGCAACAACTGAAATTTTTTCATTTTTTTCAAATATTACAAAGAAAATATGGGGGGGGACCTTTTTGGGAGAGGTCTTGGGGTGGGGGTGTCTTGTGGGTTGGGGGTAAATAGAGAAATGAAAAATATGGAAGGGGGAGACAAAAATCTATGGAAAAATAAATAGAGTGCGGCTTAAGATCAAAAATTCCTAACAAAAGTTTACTTTAACCCCCTAATCCTACTTTATTTTTTATTACCTAATTTTGAGCGCTTGCAACTCAAAAACGGTTGGAGCTAAAAAAAAAAGTTTAAAGGACATTTTTTGTATAAAATTTAATGTAGTTTAATTTCGTACATAGACTTTATTTCGCTTGAGTCCGCAGTTTTCGAGATATTCAAGAATAACATGAAAAAGTAACCTTTAGGGGCCCCCACGCCCCCGCTCGCCACCCACCGGTGGGGATTTTTAGTATGTTTTTCATGGCACCCCTCTCTACCTATGTACAAAAATTTGCGACTACACGAATTATTTCCCCTATTTTTCCTCCGTTGACTGGACTAAAAGCTAACCTGGAGTCAAAATGACTCCCATTTTTTTTAAAAGTACGAATGCACGGTGTCTGTAAAACACAGAACTGCCACATCTCAGGTATGCTATCTCCCACCCTTAAATGACCCTTGTACACTTCTATCGGTTCCACATTCAGATTCTAAAGAGGAAAAATCGTTTGTTTGAAATCGTTGTTGAGTCATTTTGACTCCGGTTTAGTCTTACACGTAAATTTTTTGTAGGTCATTTTGGTGCAGACTAGTATTAACAGCCTAATCTAATAAGTTTTATTGTTTATTTGGCCATTTCAAATCTTATAAATTAATTATTATATAACTTTTAATTGAATAATTATTACAAATAATAATATTATTGTAATTTATTCATTTATAAGTATAAATTGTTATATTTCTTTGTCTTTATATATGTCTTAATTATATAAGTTAATATTCATGTTAATTATATAATTAACATGAATATTGTCAAATAATGGAGAAAGAATACAATGATCCCAACGACCGAAATGACCGATTTAAATGCCGATTATGAAAAAGAGCGATTCGACAATAATGGTGACGCTTGTGATATGGACCCTGATTTGAAAATAGAAAATGCCTTTTTTGATCCCTTCTCAGTGATGATAAGGAAAATGATAAATTAATTGAAACAATTTACGAAAAACCGGAATCGAAAGGATAAACAATGTTTTTTATGGCAAACAAAGCACCCTAGTGTCCCATCAACTACCACTAAAACGTGTTAAAAAATGTTTGTACATATTAGGCCTTTATCTATATATAAATAAAGATGAAAGTCCGTGGGTATGTGGGTGGGTGGGTATGTCCTTTATACAAATCTACAGTTTTAATCCGATCTTGATGAAAATTTGCACACTTGACCTTCAAAGCAAGGGGAAGGTCACTGTCTACATGAATTTTCGAAACTTTATTTTCGGTACCCAGGGGTACGGGGTACAAGTAATGAATAGGGGGTCAAAGTAATAAATACCCTTCATGATGCATATCGTTGAAAAACTCTTTGAGAGTACTATAATTGTTGTTCTGTATAGTTTTGTCACATTTTCATTTAGGAGGGGGGTAAAGTGGAAAAATATAACTACATAATATATCTAAGTAAAAAAGAAGAGTATCTATATGAGAGTATGTCTTTTATACAAATCTACAGTTTTATCCCAATTTGATGAATATTTTCACTCTTTTCCTTCAAAACAAAATCAAGGTCACTGGCTCCATGAGAGTACGAAAATAAAATTTTGGTACACAGAGGTACAGGGTACAAATGTCAAAGTAATGGATACCCTTCATGATGCATATCGTTGAAAAGCTCTTTGAGAGTACAGTAATTGTTGTTATGTATAGTTTTGTCACATTTTCATTTAGGAGGGGGGTAAAGTGGAAAAATATAACTACATAATATATCTAAATAAAAAAGAAGAGTATCTATATGTGGGTATGTCTTTTATACAAATCTACAGTTTTAGTCCGATCTCGATGAAAATTTGCACACTTGACCTTCAAAGCAAGGGGAAGGTCACTGTCTACATGAATTTTCGAAATTTAATACTTGGTACACAGGGGTACGGGGTACAAGTAATGAATAGGGGGTCAAATTAATAAATACCCTTCATGATGCATGCTATGAACCTTGACTTATAAACATTGTATTGTTTTTAAATTGTAATCTCCCTTCCCTTCATATATAGAGTCAGTTGCCTACGGACTGCCGAGAGTAAACGTATTAAATCATAATGTGTAGTTTTATTGAATACACCTCAATTTGGCGACGAGGATAGTTAGGAATTTATTAGTAATCGGTAGTTATGTTATTATTGGACAGGAATTCATGGACGTGAACGACGCGAAAGTATCGTGGATTTATTCTTTATTGCAGGAAGATTTACTTATTCTTGTACGGCAATTGTGTTTAATAGATGCAGACGAAAAAAGAAATGTGCACGAATTGAGATCAATATTTGTAGACTTTGCTCGTGAAAATACAGAAAGTTATAATAAAATAAAACAGTCTTATGTTTCCGTTAAAGAGCGAGAACGCTTATCGAAAAGTTCTGATCACGATATAGAAAATAGTAAAGACAGTGCAGTGACCACGGGTAAAAGTGCTAGCAGCAATCAAGAAGCAACGGATACCGAACAAAAGGTAATTACGACTAAAATAAAAATTAAAAAAATGACCTCTGATAATAAAGTACGAGTAGAATTTCATTTACATCAGGATGATTGGGAAACTTTTATTGAACGGTTAGAGTTATTATTCATAACTCAAGATGTCGATGAAAAGAAACAAGTTGCGGAATTACTCACTAGGATTAGTGCAGAAACATATAAATTTGTGAGAGATATTTGTGCTCCAAAAAAGCCGAAAGAATTTAATTATTCGGAGTTAGTTGCTCTTATAACTGAACATTTGCAACCTAAACCGTCTGAGGCGATGGAAAGATGCAAATTTCATCGAGCAAGACAGTCACAGACTGAAACTGTACTTAATTTTGTAGCTAGATTAAAGAAAATGTCTCTAAATTGCAATTTCACTGATGTAAAAGCGGCCTTACGTGATCAAGTAGTGTGTGGATTACGTGATCACGATACACGGGTGGAATTGTTTCGTTCAACCGACTTGACGTACGAATCAGCTTTAAACATAGCTACAGCTCGAGAAGCCGCTCTTTCAAATGCTGAGCAAGCAAGTAAATTAAGTTCTTCACAAGATGATCGTGAAAAAACATCGAGTTCTTCTACTGATGTTTATAAGTTGCGTGCCGATTTTAAAAAATATTCACCACGAAACGTCGATAAACATTCAAAGAATACCAGATGAAAATAGTAACTCACGAGGAGCTGAGACAAAGAAAAAAGTGAATTGAAGCGTAACGAGTGAAGCTAGGTGTTTCTGTTGCAATAAAAAGTCGCATTATGCTCGTAACTGTATCCATCGGTGGAAGCGGTGTACTTATTGCAAGTTAAAGGGTCATATTGCACCTGCATGCAGAAAGAAGCTCGAAGGGCAGNAAGTGAATTGAAGCGTAACGAGTGAAGCTAGGTGTTTCTGTTGCAATAAAAAGTCGCATTATGCTCGTAACTGTATCCATCGGTGGAAGCGGTGTACTTATTGCAAGTTAAAGGGTCATATTGCACCTGCATGCAGAAAGAAGCTCGAAGGGCAGCGAAAAGGAAAGTGTGATGGGAGAGTTCATCATAATAGAACTGAACAGGCAGAACAAGCGGAGCAACACAGCGAAACATCCAGTTTGGCATCTTTAGATTTCTTCAGTATGAATAGTTTTAATTTAAATAATGAAGATAATGAATTATCAGGTTCAAATTGTCTGTTAAATGTAATTGCGGAACCGGCTTTAATAGAGATGAATGTTAATGATAAATTTCTAAAGATGGAAATCGATACCGGTTCATTTGTAACTATAATTTCGGAAGAAACAAAAAATAAATATTTTTTTAACGTATCTGTAGCGAAACCTGATATTTCTTTATTTTCATATAATAGAGTTAAACTATCGCCGATTGGTATGTTGAAAAATTTAACAGTTAAATTTCAGGGTAAAATCAAAGATCTGTCATGTTATGTAATGCCAGTAAAAGGTCCTAACTTACTAGGTAGGCAATGGTTGAAATGTTTTGATATGTGGCCAATTAATTTTAATCAAGTTAATTATTACCGAGAATATGATCATTCTTGTTTTTTGAGTGAAGCTGTAAGAAAATTTCCTTTACTATTTGCGGCAGAGCCGGGAAAGTATACAGGTAGAAAAATCCATTTAACTTTTCAAGAAAATGCGACGCCTGTACAATTAAAGCCTTATCATATACCGTTTGCTAAAACAAAAAGTTACCGATGAAATCAATAGACTAGTGAATAATGGTAGCCTGGTACCGGTTAAAATTAGTAAATGGGCGACTCCAGTTATCCCAGTATTAAAATCAAATGGTAATCAGGTTAGATTATGTGGCAATTTTAAATTAACGGTAAATCCATATTTGGTAATTAAAAGACACCCTATTCCTTTAAAAGAACATGTTTTTCAGTCACTACAAGTAGGGAAAAAATGGTCTCAAATAGATTTAAAACATGCCTTTATGCAGTTTGAAGTAGACGAGGAATCAAGAGATGCTCTGACAATCATAACTGAAAACGGTTTATTTTCTTATACGAAACTACCAGAGGGAGTAGCTTCTAGCCCTGCTGAGTGTCAAGATATTTTAGATGAGATATTAAAAGACATTCCTCATACTACAGTTTATATTGATAATATTTATTGTACTGGTACTGATGATAAGGAACATCGTGAAATTTTAGAAACCATATTAAGTAGATTAGAAAAAGCTGGATTAAGGCTAAACGATAAAAAATGTGAGTTCTTTAAAGAGAGTATCGAGATTTTGGGATTTTCACTGGATAAAGAGGGCCTGCGACCAGCTAAATCAAAGGTAAAAGCTATCAGAGAAGCACCACAGCCTAAAAATATCAAAGAGTTAAGGTCTTTATTAGGATTGATTAACTTTTACGAGTCTTTTTTACCTGTTAAATCTGAGAAATTAAAACCTTTGTATGATTTATCTACAGCCGATAGGTGGTTATGGACAGAGGAATGTACAAGATCTTTAAATTGGGTAAAAAAACAGTTAATATCAGACACCGTCTTAACTTTATACAATCCTAATGAACAGCTGATATTAGCTTGCGATGCAAGTTATTACGGGTTATCGTGTATTTTATCACATAAATTTACGGACGGGTCCGAAAGACCAATAGCATATGCTTCAAAAATAATACCACAAAATGAGTTACATAGGTCAATTCTAGATAAGGAGGCAGCGGCAATCGTGTTTGGTTTCAAGAAGTTTTATCAGTATATCGTCGGAAATAAAATAATTTTAAGAACCGATCACGAACCATTAAAATATATATTTGGTCATGGTAAAAATTCATCTATCCTAATACAGAATAGGTTACAACGATGGGCGTATTTTTTATCCGGTTTTAAATACGATATAGAGATTCTCAAAAGTAAACAGAACGGTAACTGTGATGCCTTATCATGATTACCTATCAAAGATGGTACTCCAGTATTCGAGTCTGAATATTCAGTAATAAATTATATTGAAGAAGGATTGTCGTTTATAAATTGTAAAATGATCTCTAAAGAATCTTCTAGAGATAAAATCTTAAAGCAAGTTTTAAAGTATGTGGAACAAGGTTGGCCTGAAAACACGGGCGTCACGCCGGGGGGGACAGGGGGGACGCGTCCCCCCCAATGTTTGAGACGAAACAAAGAATTTAACCTATACAAATTAAAATATCTAACCCTTTTTTTTAAAAATTTAAAAAATCTAACCCGTTTTTACTTTTCTACATATATTTTATCATTAATAATATATTATCTACTGTGTTACTTCGATAGCATGTTGCTGTTAACAGTGAAAAACTAATATGGAATCATCAGATTCAGTTAGAAACTTGTTATCAGTTATTTTATTGCAAATACTTTGTGTGAGCACCTAGTGTTTCCTCCCCCTCCCCCGTTTCAAAATGATTACGAACATGTTATTTATTGTGTGGGGTAAATCTGCATAATATGCCCAACCTATTTCTAAACATCCGTTTAATTAGGTTTTTTCAAATTGTTCCTTTTTACAGTACAAAACATCCCAACATGTACTTGGCTGCAAGCTACTAAAAGGGGTTTTTTCAGTCATAAAAATTCATATTTCCCTAAATTTTTTAGTATTTGTAATCTAATCTACAATTCAATACTTTTAATATATGATACCCACTCAAAAATGACAAAAAATAAATATTTTGGGTCATCATAGTTAAGGCCACCTAAAATTTTCAAAGTTTAACTTTATTATATTAACTCCTGGAAATATCTTCGGCCCACAGAGAAGTATATTTAAGTATTTTTTCCTCTTTTTTAAGCTTTTAAGAGGGCTTTAATTCGGTTTGGTAATTTCGAGGGTAATATGGCCACCATTTTGGAAACACGATATATATTTGTAATCTACATTTCAATACCTCTACAATGATACCCACTTAAAANGTAACATAATTCCTTTAACACATAACAATTTTTTATACTTATTTATTTTACAATGTTCTGCTACTTTTATAATATACATTTAGGTATCTACTTCTTTATTGATATTTTAGTTACTTAGGTCTTAATTTTTGTATACAACCCGGGCTGCGCCGGGTACTTCAGCTAGTATTTAATAAAACTGGGTATAATAGATTAAGGAGTCAATATGACTCAAGGTTAGTCATAAGAGATTAAAAAATATGGTTAGCGTTCTAGGGTTGGAACTTCGATAGATTGTCAAATGTAGTCCGCAGAAAGTCCCACGGTAGTTTCAACCATCTGCGCTAGTTATAGTTTGCTAAATGGATATTTTTATTCAAGTTAAAAATCAAAACTTTTTTTAAAAGAAACGAGGAAAAAATAATAGGTAGTAAAAGCATAACATCCTTAAAGAACCTGATCGAAGGTGAAGAAGCTATGTGCCACACTAATTGACAGAAAATGTTTAAGTAAGGGGAAAGCTAAGTATTTGAAACAATATAGTTGAGACTTTGGACGGAGTTTTAGACCACACTAGAGGACTCCTTGATTACGTCCATCATTCTGTTTACAGAAATACCCTTTTCGCTCGTTGACTAAGTTGATAGACGGACAAATTGTTCATATAAATCTCAATTATAAGAGAGTTGTTACTGGCGAGTACATACTTAGTACGAGTACCTGCGAGTACATACTTAGTACGAGTACTTAGCTACGAAATTTAGCTGAACTCGTACTTACTGCGTACGACGTCACTTAAAATTAACAATTTTCCAGGATTGACAAACCGTGCCGAGAAATTCCCATCGTTCAGATTACATTGAAACAGGAATTCGCCCATCCATATTATATTGAAAAATGAATTTCAATCTGACATCAAACGGCGATGTAGTTCAGAAATTATTTATAACTTTGTTTTTTGTTCTATATTTTTCGTGATTTTCATCTTTGTGTAAGCGTCTTTGCGTAAAAATGATGGGAGCTTGCGTGCCACAGCAGACAGGCGCACAAACGGATAGACAGACTGACAGATACGTCTAAAAACACTCTCTTATAATATAATCGTCTTATAAAAATCCCAAACGGATGATTCCGTAGATATCTCTGTTTTTGGGTTAAAGAAATTCTTTTGCTTAAAGGTAAGGAAAAGTAAAAAAAGAGAGATTAATATAACATTGAGAATATACCGTACATGTACTGTGCGTATGTATCGTACATGTACTGTGCATGTACCGTACATGTACTGTGCATGTACCGTACATATACTGTGCATGTACCGCACATGTACTGTGCGTATGTACCGTACATGTACTGTGCGTATGTATCGTACATATACTGTGCATGTAGCGTACATGTACTGTGCGTATTTATCACACATATACTGTGCATGTACCGTACATGTACTGTGCGTATTTATCGCACATATACTGTGCATGTACCGTACATGTACTGTGCGTATTTATCGCATATATACTGTGCATGTAGCGTACATGTACTGTGCGTATTTATCGCACATATACTTTGCATGTAGTGTACATGTACTGTGCATGTACAGTACAGGTACAAGTGAACACTGTACCTGACATGATGTTGAGTGAGTGTAAGGTTATTTATACTGTAAATGTTGTTAGGATGTGAGGTGAAGCTACCGGAACCAACTTTGATATGCTTGACACCGTATCCTCTTTATTTTTCCTTAAATAAATTACATTTTAAATGTCTGTTATTAAGTTTAAGTATATGGTCTGAGTTTTACTTTAAAATCCCAAACTTATTCAAATTAGCAAAGTTTTAATTACCCCCACTCACTGCTTTATTTTGATTCTCTACAAACTTGTCGGTGTACTTAGCGCTGCCAAACTTTTATAACTATGTGAAGTGAAAACATGTATATAACATTATTAATATTTAAAAAATGTAAGTGAAGTCGTTACGTTTTGTCGTTTTACCGGAAAATTTAAATTTTATTGCCTCACGTTTGCCGTAACGACAGAAAATCACAATTAGCAACCAAAAACTCTTAATTTATTTCTAAAACTTTTATATTCACATTAAGGAAATACGATAATACGAGTATTGCATACATGTATTCGTGTGAGTGTAAGTAATTGTTAAATCATTTAATTGAGATTCAGTTAGAGAGAAGAGACAAACTCCGAGTAATACAAATATATCTTGTAATCTACGAGCCACAACTTTATACGTCAGTAAGTTTTTATTTGAATATTTGTTGTATCAGAATTTAAGTTGGGTGTAATTAGCAGATAAAATAAATGAGTTGACAAATCCTGGTTCAATATACTGGTCAATGTCGTAATGCTTTAGGTTCACAAACACTGCTTTACATTACGGAAGACACTACACGCTACATGTTTGAGTGTTGGAGTAGTGCGGAGGCTGCTAAAGATTCCGCCCGACTCTACTAACATTTAACATAATATTGGTATTTTGGACGCGGCCCGGTTAGAAATGTCAAGGCGAGGCGCTCCCCCGACCTTTGTGAACCACTAAATCAGTTTTACTAAGGGGGACCCGCACACAGATTCCAGCAATAACCTGACAACTTCTAAACACCAACAGACACTATAAATGCTAATTTAACTTCAGATTCATAGCTGAACCTTATTATTATTAAAATTATTTTCCCCTTCGAATTATAAACATTTTTTGAAATGCATTTTCAATAAAAAAAAAAAATCAAGTAACTCATGATACATATATATATATTAATGTTACAAATAAGACAAACTAAGTTAAATCAGACCAAATAATTACTTCTAAAATACAGCTGACTAACAAGTTGCGCAACGGTCCGTCATTTCAGTAGCATCGACAATTTTGTAAAACTTGATGAATAATAAATTGTTGCATTATATCTTAAACATAGTGAAATGATTTGAATAAATGATTTATTATAAAGGTTTGTAGTTTGCGTAAATGTTAGGAGTTATTATACAAAAGAATAATTATTGTCTCTGCATCAAATATGTCAAGTAACAAGTGTGGTGGTAACACTGAAGGTATCTGCAGTTGTAATGAACTCCAGATGTCGCTTGTAAAGCCAGCGCTGCTCTAGAGATCAGATTTAAGAATGCTCAACAGTAAATGGGCAACACTAATTTCTAGAACCTAAATAAAATGCACTTGATATAAAGGTTTGTATTTGTTTTTAATTTCACTTGGTTTTGGTTCTAAACTTACCCAAGGTAACGGGAGCTACGAGATGTTTCAGAAGAACGACAATTTTATTTGTACTTACCCAAGGTAACGGGAGCTACGAGATGTTTCAGAAGAACGACAATTTTATTTGTCTCTTATTTCAAAAATTCCAAGTCAAAAATCAGTTTTAGACATCAGGGAACATTTTCGAAACAATGTATCTTGAAAACTGCACTTCTGATTTTAATGTAATTTGGACGTAAGGACATAATTAGATCGTTTAACATAATTCGTTAGAACGTCTCGTAGACGTTTCAACCTACTGCGCCTCTTTGTTTCTTTTCTAGATGCGCATAAACGTAAATTTTTTTACACCCGTACTATTTTAACATTCTTTTATTTAAAATATTTTTGGATTAATTATATAGTTTTTCCATCCTTGATGTGATTTGTCGGTCGACGCATTTATATACAAGGCATCGCGTGGCTCTATTGAAGCGAGCGTAATGGAACAAATATCAAATAGTTTCATGATGAGTTGATATTTAAAGGATAAGCTAGTGATAAAGAGCCGTGCAGTGGGGGTGAATGAGAAGGGTTCTTCTAATATTCCTTAACCCTTCTACACGTCCCGCCCATTCCACTCCGATAATTTAAAAATGTATAACTTGAAAATGTATCAAGTTGAAATTTTACATGCTTGTTTCAATTGTGCATTAGACGGTGTACATGAAGTTTTATTAAAATCGTTACGTTAGAACGTAAGATATCGGTAAATAAATTGGTAAGGCGTGAAGTCTCACGTAAAAAGGGNATCGCACATATACTGTGCATGTAGCGTACATGTACTGTGCGTATTTATCGCACATATACTTTGCATGTAGTGTACATGTACTGTGCATGTACAGTACAGGTACAAGTGAACACTGTACCTGACATGATGTTGAGTGAGTGTAAGGTTATTTATACTGTAAATGTTGTTAGGATGTGAGGTGAAGCTACCGGAACCAACTTTGATATGCTTGACACCGTATCCTCTTTATTTTTCCTTAAATAAATTACATTTTAAATGTCTGTTATTAAGTTTAAGTATATGGTCTGAGTTTTACTTTAAAATCCCAAACTTATTCAAATTAGCAAAGTTTTAATTACCCCCACTCACTGCTTTATTTTGATTCTCTACAAACTTGTCGGTGTACTTAGCGCTGCCAAACTTTTATAACTATGTGAAGTGAAAACATGTATATAACATTATTAATATTTAAAAAATGTAAGTGAAGTCGTTACGTTTTGTCGTTTTACCGGAAAATTTAAATTTTATTGCCTCACGTTTGCCGTAACGACAGAAAATCACAATTAGCAACCAAAAACTCTTAATTTATTTCTAAAACTTTTATATTCACATTAAGGAAATACGATAATACGAGTATTGCATATTATGTATTCGTGTGAGTGTAAGTAATTGTTAAATCATTTAATTGAGATTCAGTTAGAGAGAAGAGACAAACTCCGAGTAAAACTTGTAATCTACGAGCCACAACTTTATACGTCAGTAAGTTTTTATTTGAATATTTGTTGTATCAGAATTTAAGTTGGGTGTAATTAGCAGATAAAATAAATGAGTTGACAAATCCTGGTTCAATATACTGGTCAATGTCGTAATGCTTTAGGTTCACAAACACTGCTTTACATTACGGAAGACACTACACGCTACATGTTTGAGTGTTGGAGTAGTGCGGAGGCTGCTAAAGATTCCGCCCGACTCTACTAACATTTAACATAATATTGGTATTTTGGACGCGGCCCGGTTAGAAATGTCAAGGCGAGGCGCTCCCCCGACCTTTGTGAACCACTAAATCAGTTTTACTAAGGGGGACCCGCACACAGATTCCAGCAATAACCTGACAACTTCTAAACACCAACAGACACTATAAATGCTAATTTAACTTCAGATTCATAGCTGAACCTTATTATTATTAAAATTATTTTCCCCTTCGAATTATAAACATTTTTTGAAATGCATTTTCAATAAAAAAAAAAAATCAAGTAACTCATGATACATATATATATATTAATGTTACAAATAAGACAAACTAAGTTAAATCAGACCAAATAATTACTTCTAAAATACAGCTGACTAACAAGTTGCGCAACGGTCCGTCATTTCAGTAGCATCGACAATTTTGTAAAACTTGATGAATAATAAATTGTTGCATTATATCTTAAACATAGTGAAATGATTTGAATAAATGATTTATTATAAAGGTTTGTAGTTTGCGTAAATGTTAGGAGTTATTATACAAAAGAATAATTATTGTCTCTGCATCAAATATGTCAAGTAACAAGTGTGGTGGTAACACTGAAGGTATCTGCAGTTGTAATGAACTCCAGATGTCGCTTGTAAAGCCAGCGCTGCTCTAGAGATCAGATTTAAGAATGCTCAACAGTAAATGGGCAACACTAATTTCTAGAACCTAAATAAAATGCACTTGATATAAAGGTTTGTATTTGTTTTTAATTTCACTTGGTTTTGGTTCTAAACTTACCCATGGTAACGGGAGCTACGAGATGTTTCAGAAGAACGACAATTTTATTTGTCTCTTATTTCAAAAATTCCAAGTCAAAAATCAGTTTTAGACATCAGGGAACATTTTCGAAACAATGTATCTTGAAAACTGCACTTCTGATTTTAATGTAATTTGGACGTAAGGACATAATTAGATCGTTTAACATAATTCGTTAGAACGTCTCGTAGACGTTTCAACCTACTGCGCCTCTTTGTTTCTTTTCTAGATGCGCATAAACGTAAATTTTTTTACACCCGTACTATTTTAACATTCTTTTATTTAAAATATTTTTGGATTAATTATATAGTTTTTCCATCCTTGATGTGATTTGTCGGTCGACGCATTTATATACAAGGCATCGCGTGGCTCTATTGAAGCGAGCGTAATGGAACAAATATCAAATAGTTTCATGATGAGTTGATATTTAAAGGATAAGCTAGTGATAAAGAGCCGTGCAGTGGGGGTGAATGAGAAGGGTTCTTCTAATATTCCTTAACCCTTCTACACGTCCCGCCCATTCCACTCCGATAATTTAAAAATGTATAACTTGAAAATGTATCAAGTTGAAATTTTACATGCTTGTTTCAATTGTGCATTAGACGGTGTACATGAAGTTTTATTAAAATCGTTACGTTAGAACGTAAGATATCGGTAAATAAATTGGTAAGGCGTGAAGTCTCACGTAAAAAGGGATTCGTTGGTATTGTGAAACAAAATTAGTAAGGGGGAGGAGGGGGAGTTATACGAAAAATTTCGATGTTTTTTGACAAAATGGCGCCGAAAATTAAACACTTCCCCCAAGTGGTATATATATTTGTAATCTACTCTTCAATACCTTTCATTTGATACCCCACTCAAAATTTTAAAAAAATATTTTTTTCTCGCGATGTGAATTATCCGCCATTTTGAATTTGAACAGCTGATTATTTTGAGTTCTCTATATTTTTCCTGTGTGCGCGTCAAAACGATCTTTATTACCGGTAAGTTTCACGCTTTTATCTCTTTTGCTTTAAAAGTTATTGGAACCGTACAGAGTGACAGACAGACACATGAACGAAACTATAAGGGTTTCTTTTTTTTTGGTTTTACCAACGAAACCCTAAAAAGGTTGTTTTCACTGTTTTAAACGTTTAGGTCCGCTTTAATAGTTTTAGCGATCTTCATTAATTACTTGCGGTGCCATTGTTGGTTTTACTAAAATATGTTCGTCTCATCGAATAGGTGACAATAGATTTTTTTTCCTGCCCTGAAATTCCAAAATAAATTTGAAGCTGACGTTTACGCGAGCGTTGCATGCGAACTCTTGGACGGATCACGCTATCCAACGAACTTAGCCTGATACTTAGTAAAATGAACATGTATACCAGATTTTAACTAAATTGGTCAATTTTTACTCAAGTTATCGTCACGTAAACGTTACACACAGACATACAAGATGTTCGCTTCAACAATTGAGAGCTAATCTAAAGGAGGCGTTGGAGAAATGTAGCCAAATAAATTTTATTGCGATCAATACCTTTTAAGTTATACATTTGAGAGTATACATAGTACCTTTGTCAACATAGTACGACCGAGGTGGTTAGAGGTGGTTTGAAGTGGTTAGTTTAGGTTTCAGTCCTTGCTACTCTACTAATCTTAGTACGCATACAAGAGGCTAAGAGTAATATAACTGTTTGACTATTATCAAAGCTTATTGATTTAGTGACAGTGAAGCTGACTCAAGGATGCTGCTTCTGGTTCACAACAAAGTAGACTAGTTTGTTGTTTTCAATTACAGGAGCTATATCTCAGGAGCTTGGATCGGTTCGAGAGTAGGTCCTACAGTAACGTATTACGGCTATCTAACAACATCTATAGTAAGCCCATTTATT
The DNA here is from genome assembly GCA_001010745.2 of Gerris buenoi. Taxonomy (NCBI): domain Eukaryota; kingdom Metazoa; phylum Arthropoda; class Insecta; order Hemiptera; family Gerridae; genus Gerris; species Gerris buenoi. The sequence continues at coordinate 187,785 of KZ651153.1, read as the reverse complement.
TAGGGAGTCGTTGCTCACCTCCGACATCAAGTTCAAGTCCGGTTTATTAGACAGCAGACTGATGGCCTCCCTCCGGTCTCCCTTAACGCCAGAATGTCCAAACTGTTTAAACTCAAGTCTCAGACCGGAAAACTCGGAGTGAGTTCCGCTGTGACCGGGTTAAGATTCGAATGGTTCAGCAACAGCTGCACTGTTCAGCAAACTCTTTCGAGTACGAATCCAATCTCCTGACACGATACGAAGCGACTTAACTTACTCAACAGCCCTTATCATTATTTCTTATAAGATAAAGTTTAGGTTGGAATTTCTTTTTCAGTCCCCCCCCCCCCTGCCCACGCTTTACTCTAGTTTAATTAAACGTGTTATCGCTTTGCTGAGCTTATCGTCGCCTCCTCTCAACGTTAACTTGATATTATCATCCCGCGAAACTCAGAGATCCGTTCTCACAGAAACAAACTCAAACAGACTCGTTAAGTTAAATTACTTGTTATGATATCTCTCACCGTAACTTCACAACTCTTAATACTGTTTTCATTTCAAGTTTTTTGCTTTTGTTTTTGTTTTAACGGTTTATATGAGTGAAGCCCGAGTGGGATGAAATGAGAAGATCTGTTTAGATAAAACTGCCTAACAACTCGTTATTAAGAGATGCACCCGCCACAACACTCTCACGTCACAATACGATTATTATTTAATTCGTCTTAAAACTAGTGAGGCTCGGTCTAATAACAACTACACGGTATGAAACCGAACCGAACTCATTTTATCGCTATTTTATAATTTAACAGTTGCTAATTTGAATCTTATTATTATTTGTAACGATAAAATAAAATTAATATATAATTCCGATGTAGGTGGTTGCTCCTACCCCCTATATACCTTTCATATTTAGAAAAACAGTGATATAATTAAATTTTCTCCGTTAACGATCCAAAACTAAGCTTAGAGTTGAAACAAGTCAGTGTTGCCTGTGTATCCGTGATTCAATGTTTTTCCATAAAATACAAAACATAGATTGGATCTAGGTTCGTACGCGACGGTGGCAAATACTTTCATAGTGAGGCCGGAAATATAAGTGAGTCGGGTCAGCTACCGTGTTGCATATCGTCCTTATTAACAAACTTATTTGTTTCCATAAAAAATAAACTATATTAAATTGAGAATAAACACTTTCAAGTTTTTTTTTTCATTTTTAAATTTATATTTTTTTATCTCTCTTTCTTTCTTTTTTCCAATGGTTGTATCTTTAAGAGAATATTATGTTTCTATGTTAAAACACTTTTTTTTACATCTTTATTTATATATTTGAATCTTGTGCGACCCCCAGTGGTCCCCCCTTTGTAAAGACTTTATGTCAATGACTAATATACCTTATTATTATATTGCAATCTATCTCTTAGATTGATAAATGCATTTATTTGCCTCGGGTGTACACGTATATTGCATTTAGTTGATCGGTCTCAGCTGTGGAAAAAAGCTCTCAGAATACGAGTATTAAGTAAAAATATCTAAATATTACTTTATAACCTCGAGAAATATCTATTGAATATAACCTCGAAATTTATTTTATTTAAGAATATTTAGAGTATAAAAAATTGGTTTAAATTAATGAGGATTTTATTAAATTATATAATAAAATAAAGTTATAAATGTTTAAAATTAAAAATAACCGTACGTATCTATTACCGAAAAAAAAGTAAAACATCCAACATTTTTAAAAAATATTGAAACATTTTTTTTTCTTCTGTTCTTTTCAATATGTTACTCAGTGTAAAGTCAGTTATATTTCTCATTTCTGAGTTTAACTTGCAAAGTTTCTATTTGTTAAGTTAAAAACTAGTCTTCTGAATGAGAAATAGAATAAAGTTCGGCACACACTTACTTTTAACAAAATTCAAGTCAGGGAAAATATTAAACATATTCCTAGTCGGCATAAAAAAGAATCGAAAGAGATGATAATTTGAAGAAATTAAGTTTTCTCAAGTAGGAAAGTTTAGTCTTGAAAACGTCGAGTTTTGTCTGTAAGAAAGACTTTGTTTGTTGGTTTTGCAAGTTTGAAAGGGATTCTGGAATTATGTTAAGGACCGTCGAGTTTTCAGTTACGCTGAATAAAATTTCCGTTTTCCCATCTCTATACACGACATTACCAAACTGTACCGGGACTCTGCCACGTGAAGTTGAAACACTGACTCGTGGTTATACACATGCTAGTGAGGCTCGAGTGTGTTTCTAACATTTAGCGATACGGTCTGGCTGCTTCCTCATTTCAATTCAAAAGGTTTAAGACACAACCAATTAGGGATGGTTAAACAACCTAGTCAGTAGGTATGGGGCCACTTAAGACATATCCCCTAGGATTAGGGGGTCAGGAGTGGGGGGCGCCTTAAGTGGCTCTATACCTATACTAGCCAAAGATGTAAAAATATCAGCCTTCATTGTATAGTTATTACGTTAACGCAGAGAAAATATAAATAGCCCGTCCATAGCTTCTGTTTCAATAGAAGGGAAATACCTCTACATTTCCCGGAAAGTTAACTTGTATCTCCAGTAGTCGGCGGAATTAATAACTAATTAGGGATTTTTGAAAAGTATTTTATTCAATGAGAGGGGGAATAGAATTAAGGGGGAAGGGATTTAAGAAACTCTGTGACATCTAGATTATTCTCACATATTAAATAACTTAATTGCTTTACGGCGGTAATTTATAATTAATAAGATGCATTAAATAATACACACAAGCACGGGTGTCTAGCAGGAAAAGTAAGTTAGTATGTGAGCTGGTATGTTAGCTGCTTAGTAAGCTAGTAAGTAGGCTAGTGAGTAAGCTAGTAAGTTACCTAGTAATCAGTTGCGGCGTTAAGGTTTTGCCTGTCTTGATAAACTTTGAATAAATTAATGGATTCCAAGAAGCCGTGAAACATAAAGAAGTTATTTTTTTAACGGCTTATATTATGCACACGCCACAGTTTCACCGTTGACACTAATAGTCGATTTTCGATTAGCTAAATATACATTAAATATATTCATTAGTAAATGGAGAGGTTAGCGCTCAAGGTCATCAACCACATCACTGACGATGGTTCAAATCTCAGGGGTCTAACACGTGTTTCCCTGATGATCTTCATCAAGTTGAACCTTCCATCATCAGGGCTCGTAATCATCAGGTGCAGCCGAGTGTCTCCTCAGATCCACTTATCTGACTGTACGTGCTTCCCATACCACAGAGTGACACACGTACAGTACATGTGTAAAGTGGTCAAGTGTCCTGTATCAACCAAAACCTTGTTGACTGGAACACGAACATCATCAGTCATGTCTAAAGTAAGAACTGATGATTATACTGAAGGCTAATCACAAAATCGCTGTTAAATAGAAGTCGAATTGCTTTAAACTCTACGAATGTTTCATTGCAGTTCAATGTATTTTAATTCGAAGAGGTCAAACTTGTAATTGTTCTGAGCAGGATATCCGAGGATTCGGAGGTGTTGTGCTGCACAGAGGGCGCTGAACCTCACACAACACAACACTTGGAGTGGAAAGCGTTCGTTGTGAGATGAGAAAAGCTGACAAGACGGCACTGTAATTGCGTGCCGAGTCATTGTAAGCGGAGATAACCGCGGCCGAGTCCCACCCAAACACTAATTGTCTAATTAACTCGAGTGCTTGGAAACAAAAAGAAGCCTCCCCCCTCCCTTCTCTCGCTTCTAGTCCCTCTGCACAGTCCAACCAGTGTCTTCATTACAGTGAGCCTTTTTAAAAGATATGATGTTTTGTTTATTATAAATGAATCGATTTGAACGACGTTCGGGGTGCAACTCAACATTAAGTATTTGCGACAACTGTAGAAGTTTTGGAAAATTTTCACATATTATTCTTAGGAAGTTTGCAAATATGACTCACGACGAAAAAAAAAAATATATATTTATATATATATANTACACCACAAGACTGTGACCGACGCTACACCACAAGACTGTGACCGACGCTACACCACAAGACTGTGACCGACGCTACACCACAAGACTGTGACCGACGCTACACCACAAGACTGTGACCGACGCTACACCACAAGACTGTGACCGACGCTACACCACAAGACTGTGACCGACGCTACACCACAAGACTGTGACCGACGCTACACCACAAGACTGTGACCGACGCTACACCACAAGACTGTGACCGACGCTACACCACAAGACTGTGACCGACGCTACACCACAAGACTGTGACCGACGCTACACCACAAGACTGTGACCGACGCTACACCACAAGACTGTGACCGACGCTACACCACAAGACTGTGACCGACGCTACACCACAAGACTGTGACCGACGCTACACCACAAGACTGTGACCGACGCTACACCACAAGACTGTGACCGACGCTACACCACAAGACTGTGACCGACGCTACACCACAAGACTGTGACCGACGCTACACCACAAGACTGTGACCGACGCTACACCACAAGACTGTGACCGACGCTACACCACAAGACTGTGACCGACGCTACACCACAAGACTGTGACCGACGCTACACCACAAGACTGTGACCGACGCTACACCACAAGACTGTGACCGACGCTACACCACAAGACTGTGACCGACGCTACACCACAAGACTGTGACCGACGCTACACCACAAGACTGTGACCGACGCTACACCACAAGACTGTGACCGACGCTACACCACAAGACTGTGACCGACGCTACAAACTTTTGCACAGGCTCTTATACCATACATCTAAAATAGACATATAACAAATTACTAATTAATAACGCCATAATTAAGCCCACTTGGTCACAATATGACATTGAAATTTTGAGATGCACCGAGCGTTCCAACCCTTCAATACAAAATCCTCAGAAGAATAACTGACGCTTGTTTCTACGTCTTCGACTTCACCCTTCACAATGAACTCAAAGTGCCCTTTGTTGGCGACTTAGACACCTTCCGATGCAAATGTTTCAACGACTATATTTCCCATTATCTCAATCTTTTCATACTCAACCTAACGTCAGCAATCAAAAACAGCGAAGCCCCTGTTTTTGGCTTGAACTCAGTTTCGATCCAAAAAAAAGTAGTTATAAGTTTCACTCTTTATTTGTTATTTGTAAAGTTGTATTTCTTTAGAACGAATCCTCGAAGAAAACCCGAGAAGCGGAAAGAAGACTAATTTTGTAATTTTCTTAAAAGCCTCGAAGAAAATCTAGTTTGGGTTGAGGAGTTGTGTGCGTGAAACAACTGCAACCAAAATTCTGAGCCGTGAACAAATGAAACCGAGGCTTTGATATCCACCGACCAACCGCCGTAATACTCGCAGACTGACAATACAGCCACTAAGACACCGCGTCAATACAACTCTCGTAGAATAAACTAAGAGACAAGGCAAGTCAAAACCGAGGGAAACCAGATATTCTCAGTTTGCTGGGAAACAAACGAATATCACAGGATATTTAAAGGACTGGAATGACGTCATTACTTCACTTTACATCGCGGGTTTTTTTCATTAAGCTAAGTTCTCCCGCTAAAAATATTGTATTTATGAATGAAATACGGTTAAAGTAAAGAAATACAGTTTGAATAAGACAGCACTTCCCTCACTAGAGGGCAGTTCTCTCACATAACAACGCATTCTCACTTATTGTCTTAACTCTACATTCTCTCTTATATTAATTTATTTAACTTTTAATATTTAAGTGGTTTTTTTTTTTTTTTTTTTTTTTTAATTCTAGACTACATTTCATTCAGGCCGAGAAAGTTAGATTTTTACCTTGGAAAACCCTGTAGATTTTTGGGAACTGTTTTAACCACTCAAGTAGGCCCCGAACAGTTAGCCCACATTTTCTTCGGCCGTCCTGTTTTAAACACCTAGAAAATTACGTACATTTATTGAATAGGTCCTAAACTATAATTTAATCGAAAAGTCCACTATTCCAAAAGCATCTCTAAAACTGTCTCTAACAACCTCTAACCACTTCTAACTTAACTATCTCTAACAACTTCTAACCACCTCTATCTCAAGCATCTCTAAGCATCTCTAACCACCTCGATTTTAGATAGACTATTTATAGTCCAGTCACTTGGTAGTTTGAACAGGAAAAAATTGCTGAAGAATTTTTCTCGACGGATCTTTATGTTTCTCGGGTTGCTGAATCTGTAAATCGAGTTATCGACTAGATTCGGATATGGCTTTACCACGAAAATGGTGAAAAACCATAAAATTTTGGAAGTATTTTTAGTTTTTCGCTTATAACTCCGAAACGACGCATCCTAGAGAAAGGTTACATCTAATCAAAAAGAAAGCCGATAAAATTTTCTAAAAAATAAAACCAGAACTAGCTCAATAGCTTTGTTCGTTTGGCCGCTAGAGCGCGCTAAAGATTGACCATACTTTGAAAGCCTAGTATACCCCAGAGGTTGCCCTCACAAGGCATCCTTAGTAGCTTCAATACCATTACGATCTCTTAATCCTTAACAAACTAAGCACGCGACGTATTCCTCCCCCCCCATAGGGAACCCTTATCCCTGTTCGTGTGGTGGGGAGGGGGG
>KZ651153.1:156763-168718 GCA_001010745.2 Gerris buenoi | reverse complement strand
TAGCGAGCAGTCACGACATTTTTTTCTGTCGCTAGTAGGAAAAATATTGTATGCAACAAGGCAGCAAAGGAAAAATTGCTGCCTCATTTATATATATATTGCCCCAATCGAATAAATTACCTGCCTCGGCAGTTAATTTCCATAGCCTGACCTCGCCTCCGGCTCGGAGACTAACTTAATCACTCGTTAGAAAAATTCCATTTTGCTGCCTAGTTACATAAATAACTATTCCTGACTTTTAACTACTTTCCAGCCTGTTTTTAATATTTTAATGACAAATCAGGGAAATTGTACTTTCCAGCCTAAAAACAGTTAAGTAATGTTTAATTTTGCTGCCGTGAGTACATAAAATTAATATCTCGATTTCTTTTCTGGTTATGAGTTTTTCGAACATGTATGCCAAATTTCATTGAAATCGGTCTACTATTTTAGGCTCTGCGCGTGTGTACAGACAACAGACTATAGAGAACAGGCAGAACTCCTTTTTTAAAAAAAAAAAAATTGCCTCATAGAACTTTAAGAAGTCTATAAATCCGTCAAAAGCACAATACTCTAAATTTATATAACGTATTAGTGAAAGTAAAAATGTCTAAATATAAATAATATAAAAGCTTATTTCTTTTTACGTTTTCACTACGAATATACTTGCCAGCCACTAATGTTTTGTATTGTTGTTTCTAGGTCCGAACACTACACCGAGACATTACGCCCGTATAATGAAGTCCATCAGTAGTATTGTATCGATATCTGAAGTAGATCTATATACTGCACCATATATGCCAGTAAATCCATCCGCCGCGTCCAATAACAGATATCCGGGGCTTCTCCTGTTATCACTGAGAGAGTACAAACGGCATTAGTAAGTTAAGCACTCTTATCCACGTATTGGAATACCTGCGGCTACAACAATCTTGTCTGGCTTTTATTTAAGATAACTTAATGTCGATTCTTGGGTTTGTCTGTTTCTCCCGTTCGATTCTCATCTGCTTAATTCAGGTTGTATTTTGATAACATTTTAAATTAAACATTGAATCTTGGACCGCATTCCTGCCACCGATTCGCAAAACACCCTGTAATGCAATGTCATCGCTCTGAGAACGAAGGTGACGCTAAGTCGACACGTGACGTGTCTAGCGCGGTGGCGCAGGCTTCGCTTACTAGGCTCCCAAATAAATACATGTTTTTACACTCCGTCCCACAGTTGGCTTTTATTTATTAGATTTATGTTGCTGCGTCATCTACCGTGTTTATACCCTTTTATACTTGAGAGAAGACAAATAAAAATATAAACAAAGTTCTATGTAAACAAGAACTCTAGGGAAACAAAAGCTCTATGTATACAAAAAAATATCTACCAAACAATGGAAAAACTACTCGGAGGATTATTGGGAAAATGTTATATTCATTTACAGGTGTACCTATAAGTCTCACGCTGTCACATTTAGTACAAACACTGAATCTGCTAATCACAGTTTTACACATTTATTTAAATCGATATGTTTCAATATTTCTTATGCTCTGATATAATCCAAATGAATATTAAAAGATGAATAAATGATAAATGAATCTGTATAAACATTGGTGCTTGGTTGTTACACTATTTGCCAGGTGACTTGCACAAGTATTGTTTAACGGAATGTAAATCAGAAAGAATCTTCAACTCTTGTTTTTCTTTTCTCTTGCAGTCAAAACAAAAAGGTTCACAATAAAAATAAAACTTTTCTTTTTCATTCTACATATTATTGGATGACACACTGGCTCGTCACTCAGACCCGAGCCAAGCTTCAACTCACCTTCGAGACTCACTCGCCTCCAAACATGGTTTCTCAAATAGAATATTGAAATTATTACTGAAAAGTGTTAATATTTCGTACTCTAATACTCTATAATGACCGAAGTACGTTTCGTGCCTGACTTCCTATAATGTATTCTTCCATAATTTCCTTCCAAATTATAATAACCCTCTTATCCGATCCTTATCCACCTCAACACTTCCAATAAATCCCCGCCGACGTCTGGACCGAAAATTAATATTGATGTCCCGATTTCTTCGTATCTATTCTCAATACTCTGCCGTTACAACAGATAAAGCAATTCAAATTCAAGTCTATTGAGTCAACGAAAATAGCAGATGTGAACGAACATTTGAAAACAAATCTAGTCGTAGAGACGTGCAGCTAGTAATAAGATTGACGTGCAAGTGATCGCCTCAGATTTAATCTAAATTATAATTTTTAGATATTTCGTTTTTATTTAGGAACGCAGCAGCGTTCCGCCCCGCCAAGTCAAAAAATCAAAATTTCACAAAAGCTGCCAGTGTATATATACTCTAGGTGACAAACTAGGGTTTTTGAGGGTCTGCAGCGTGAAATACGTACAAGCTACCTAAATATTTTTTAATATCTTTGAAGGCCGTGTCCTGTAGATCAAAAATTAAAAAAAAATTGTCAAAATCGGCCAAGTAGAAGTAGAGCAAAATAGGTTTGAAAATGGTAGTTTTGATGACTTCTTCTTCTTATTCTTATTCTTCCTTCATTTTATGTTGACGCGCCTACAGCCTAAACTACTGAATCGATTTTATTGAATGAGAGCTTTTTGGATTCGTCTAGAACCCTAGTGCATTCCTAGATAAAAAAAAAATGAGATAGCTCATTCCTAAGCAAAACGCGGAGCGAGAAACCGAGCTAGCGAGCAGTCACTTTAACGTTGATCCACCTATAGTAGAGGTGTATAGAGGTGGGCTCTAAACAGTTTAGATTTAGAGAATCATTCATAGGAACCGTTAACCGCAAAAAGTCATGAAATCTGACCAAAAACCACTTCTGTGGTAAAAAAAACACACCGCCAAGTCTGTGGTCCAAAAAAGTTGTGAAATCAACTTTCTGTCCCGCCAAGTGATGTTGGCACTTTCTCCTGACCCATTAGTAACAACATAAATACTTTTCAGCTTCTTCTCAACCAGCTTGGACCTACGGTCTAGAAGTGTGGGGCAGCACCAAGCCTTCCAATTCCCGTCGTCTCCAAATCCTGCAGTCAAAAATCCTTAGAAAAATAACCAATGCTCCTTTTTATGTTTCTAACCTAACTCTCCATGAAGATTTAAATGTGCCTTTTGTCCGAGATCTAACCGTATCCCGATATAGAAAATTCCATGAATCCATATCCCACCATCCTAATCCTCTTGTACAACTTCTGTCCTCTCAGTTTATACCAAGCAATCCACCAAGACGTTTGAAGAGGAGATGGCCTAGAGATCTCTTATCTTAAAAATATTGTTTCCTTTGTATTATGTTAAACTTCTTATTTTATCATTATTAATTCTGTATTAAAAATACCTCACAATATGTATTTACTGCTAAGGAAGTGTAGTCACTGGACTACTTCTTCTTCATGTCTTTTCCCGCCACATAATCATTATTATCATTATCACTTATTGCAATTTACTTTGTAGTTGTGTTATTCAATAAAAATTAAAAAAAAAAAAAAAGCTTCTTCTCCTTGGCGGTATGCCTGCAGTACTATCCAATGTTGAAAAACATATACATACATGTATTTTCTTTTTGATAATGGGAAAGATTTACAACAATGATCATTGTGGCATCGAGAAGAGCCTTTAACAACACTTTAAAAGGCTTTCCTCTCTAATATGTACCTGCATATTGCTAGTACTAGTTGTCTAGAACTAAGACTATGAGGTGAACAACTATCTTTCCACACAAACCTTATGTGGCAAATGTGAAGGTGAAACAAGAAATTGTATTGGTGTTTGAAGAATATAAAAATTCCAGTTTCAGGAAATGGCTAGGCACACCGGCAAGGAGAAGGAGCTGAAAAGTATTTATGTTGTTACTGATGGGTCAGAAGAAAGTGCCTTCACTTGGCGGGACAGAAAGTTTATTTCACAACTTTTTTGGACCACAGACTTAGCGGGGTGTTTATTTTACCACACAAGTGGTTTTTGGTCAGATAATTATATTGAACAGGAAGGAAGCAATATAATTTGAATAATTGTAACTGAGCAAAACCAGATACATCGTGGTATTGAAGTCAGCTGTACTTAAGTACCTTAAGTCAGATGTACTTAAGTACCTTAATTCAGATGTATTTAAGTACCTTAAGTCAGATGTACTTAAGAACCTTAAGTCAGATGTACTTAAGTACCTTGAGTGAGCTTTAGTAGACTCCCTTAAATCCGATATTCTACGGTTAGCACATACTGCAATCCGGCACAATTGCCCGAGCTCATCTATTTATATCACCTGCACAGGTTCAGAATGTGCGTGGACACGTAAAATACATGTTTTAATGTTTTAGTAGTTTAAAATTTTATCTAGAATGATTTATCTTTAGAATTTCAATTACGATTATTGATTACGATCGATTATCCGGCATAATCACTGATCCGGCACGGTTGTGGTCCTGAACATGTCGGATTAAAGGACACCTAGGCACCTTACTGCCAGTCAGATGGTAAGAGTCTTCCCACAATCATCTGCTGTCTGTCCTTGGGAGGTCAGTACACTGCGTGGGGTCCGCAGTGGTCCGGCCCACTCGATGTACCCCGGGTACATACAACCCCGCCTTCGGACTTCACGGCTACTTAGACAGGCACTGTGTGCTGTGTGTGAGCCAAAGCGGACTTGTTTCTACCCAACAAGGTCAATATCACGGAAGTACTTTCAACTTGAGCTCTTTCAAATTATTCGAATGTTTCAAGTATTTCACCGGAACTTTACGCTAAGTTTTGATTACCATGTTTCGTCGCTAAACAGATAACAGCAATATTATATGAAATGAATATTTGGGTCCGATTAAAATATGTTATATCTTGCTATTAAGCTCCTTGGACGAGTTTCGTGTTGTAAATTCATTAACATTTTTAAATTTTATATTGTGTATTTTTAAATCAGTGGCTAGGTTTCCTATTACCAAAGAAACGTCGTAAAAGTTTCATATGCCAAGTATTTTTAGAGAAGAACTGAGGACTATATTATACTGTATACATGATTAATTCCATTAATAAGGTTAAACATACCCTGTGAATCACAGTTAAGAGGCTATTTATTTCATGAATAATATCTTCCGTTTCATTATTAGGCAGGATAAATAACATAAACTAATAGATTTAGGAAAAAAATCTTATTTTTAGTCATAGAGTCCAAATCCAGTCTAAAATGCATAGCTTATTTGAGCTTGTTTTTTGCCAAAAAAAAAGGTGTTCAGTAAGGTAATAGTTGAAAAAAATAACCTTTTGTTTTAAAAAACAAAAGAAATACTACGTTGCAAAAAATAATACTGCAATTACGAAGACAAGTATTGTAAATGAATTATTAGACGTGAATTTACTTATGGGGGAAATTCACACATGCGAGTAACTTGCAGTTAAGTAGGCGAGTAGTCACCGAGTAGACGTCAAAATATCAGATAAACAAATGAGGGCATAAGCTTGAAACTTATATTGCAACAATAATGATATTATGGCCTAGCATCAAAATTATATAATATCTTATATTAATAATAATATTGAGTGACAGACCGACAGACAAATACGGAACCAAAAATGTTCCCTGATGTCTGAAACGGATTTCTAGGATTTTTTTAAATCGGAGAAATAAAATATTTTCGTTGTTCAGAACGATGACATGGCTTCCGTTACCTTCGATATGCTCGGAAGCAATAAAATCACTATAAATATAAAATGTTATTATCCATTGGATGTTGTAATCAGTAAAACTTGTATACTGTGTTATCCATTATATAATAATCTCACTAAGTTCAATAAACAAAATTACGAGATAAAAAGAACTTTTTATATACTACGTTTTCAAATTTTCTGTTGAACCAGAAGTAAAGAAGTACAGCAGTAGCAGAAGTAAAGCAGTAGTGAGCATATTAACCTAAAATCCCATTTGGCTCATTATAAAACTTTAGGGCACAGACTATCTTACTAGCAGCTTAATTTGATATGTAGTTTACACCAGATTAATTCATTGAACTTAATATGTAATAGATGTAAAATATATACCACTTGTTAGTTGTAGGTATTTATTTGATTTTTCCTATTTTAACAATATTATACCTCTAAAATTTTGTAAATATATAAAAATTGTAAAGGATAGAGTAAAAAACGATGAAACTGTCACCTTTATATACGATTTTGTACATATAAACTATGTAAACTATGTGAAATAAACTTCTTAAAACTAAAAAAAAGTACAGATGTAGAAAAATTAAACCGATACCTAGGACACAAGTATAAGCAAACCTGGTTGTCACACGTTAATTAATTTATCTCCAGTAGGGAGAAAAAGTTATGATTTTGGATTAGTTTAGTTTGGAGGGACTAAAGCAGGTATTTTCTTCCCTGAACACAAAAAGTAGGGAGAAAAAGTTAACTAGGGCGAAAAAGTAAGTACTGCCAACTTAATTATTTTATTATTGAATAGTAGAAAATGAATAGCAAATGTAATGAAGTTGTTGAAATCAGGTTGGCGACATTGCTTTTTCTACCTTTTTATTATTGTTTATAACCTGCATCTAAATAACCTTCTACAGTCTATAAGATTAGAGTTGGCACAATCGAAGGCGGGAAACAACAAATGTGGAGGTAGTTTTGGGGTTATAAAAAGGGAAAATCAGTGTTGCCATGTTATATTTTTTTTGTGGAACAGGGGTAGAGTAGAGCATTTTTTTTCTGAAGTTGCATTCACCATTGGGGACCAATAAAATTTTCCGGCCTTTTGATTGTGCCAACTCTAATCTTATAGACTGTAGTTATGTTTAATTCCAATCCTATTTGTTTTTAATATCGAATCTCTAATATCTCTGCTATTAAAAGTGCTAATAATGATTTTATACAATTAGTGTTAGTGAGAGACACCAAGGGAAGTGCCGCACAAGCATGACACATAGCAACTGTTCCAACTCTAGACACTTACACCATGTCCTGCATCGTTTCGTCGCGTCCGACTCATCAGGGGCTCGACGATGCCCACTCAACTCTGGACCTGTACCAGATCAAGAAGATAATTTATAGGAATTATTAGAGACGAGCATGCTCTCACACCGCCATTCTTGCTTGGCTGGCAAAACACGTCTGCAATGTAATACCGTGAGTTCGCTCACTCCAATATGGTATACAATTTGTGTTAGTGAGAGACACCATTTGAAGAAAAATTTGAAACCCGTCAAAATGAATATTGTAAATACGGGACATGTCAAAATAAATCAAATAACTTGCGGATTATTTCCGAATTAATTTTCCATACAGCAAAATTTGCTGAAATCTAATTACAGTCTGCTGAAAGATGGCTAAAAGTATTAAAATAATGCATTGTCATGGTGTTCTGAGCTATTCTAAAAGTTTTAAATGTGTAGCTACTCGGGAAGTTAGTTAAAAATCGATTGCAGGATTTTTACTGGACAAACAAACAAACAAGAAAGCAAGCTAATAAAAACGTAGTAGAATACAACAAGATAGAAGTATTGGTGAGCAGGTTTGAAATCCTCATACATTCTGAACGTGATAAATCATTAAAAATTATAGCAAAATTGAAACAAAGTCCTCTGTAATCAGTTTTGCTTTATTAAACTAAATTGTTTATTGTTAACTAAATGGTGTAACGTTGCCTGTTATATAATAAAACCATTAACCGTTGCTCGCGGGGGCCTGCATCGACCCACGACAGCAATTTGCATAGTAAAATTATAAATGAATGAAGCCAAATCAACTGAAATTAAGAGTCAACACTTTAATTATATAGGGGGGGGGGGGGATCCAACTCCCTCCAGCACGAGTCAAGTCACGTAACGTTGTTCTATAAACTTAGCCTGATTCTTTTCAGCAAAGTATGCAAAACTTGTATATTGTAATGTTGTATTGAGAAGAGAACATAACAGCCACTTTCCACAGTTTATTTAGTCGTGATTGGGCAAATACATTATATATTTTAACAAAAAAAACATCAATTTATATATATTTAAAATAAAGAGGCCAATAATGGCAATTTTAAGTTGTCCGGTTGTTTAGTAAGCGAAATAGTTTCGTGGTGATATTTCGTAACGGGTTCTTACGGAATACCCGGGCGGCTTGCGGACATTAGCTAACAATTTAGGCAACTTAGTTCTACTTAGTTCTGAAAAAAATAGTAAACAGATTAATATTACGTCACAACTAAAAGTGTGTTATCAGAAGCAGTTCACTGTAAATTAAAATAAAGCAAACTGAAAGAAAATATATTAAAACTGTTGTAGTCATTGAGTTCAAAAGAGTAAATGTATTGTCACAAGCTAGTAATGAACACTTTCTTTATTACATAATATAATAGTAGCATCGAGGTCGTCGGACAGAAAAAAATTGGTTCTGCGTAAAGTCTCACGTGAAAAGGGTTTCCTTGGCATTATGATAATAAAATTAGTATAAAGGGAGGGGGACGCCAAATTTGATGTTTTTTGACAAAATGGCACGGAAAATTAAACACTTTCCACACGTGTTTTTTTTTTGTAATCTACTCTTCAATACCTTTCATTTGATACCCCACTCAAAATTAAAAAAATCGCGTGACACCGTTTTGGATTAAAACAGCTGATAATTTTGAGTTCGCTATCTTTCCTGCGCGCACGTCAAACGATCTGTTATACTGGAAAGTAACATGTTTGTATCTCTTTTGACTCAAAAGTTATTGGAACCCAATAGAGTGACAGACAGACACAGGAACGAAAAAGGGTTTCTTTATTAACGAAATCCTAATAACATATCTCCTGATATTAATAATATTTTGCCAAACCGGCTTTAGTGTTGATGAGGCCATGTTGGGACTAGAGGAGTCTCGGGTCTCCGGTACATAGCAGAATTATCCCTCTTAATCTAGTCTTTTAATTCTCTCACATCGTAGTACATGCAAGTATTCAGATGCCGCCAAAACTGAAATGTAAAGTGGATTTACATGTTTCGAGGTCCCCTGAGTCCAAAAAAGTGGATTTTAAACATTCCAGTTAGCAATCTGTCCTCTCTAGACGTGTGCAGCCTAAACAACTGGGCCGGCATCCATTAAAATTGAGCATACAGGTTCAGAAAAAGCATAACCTCAGATGACATTTAGAAATTAAAAACACTTGGCAAATTAAATATGCACTCATTCATGAGAAAATTTAGTACAAGTTTATGGGGCAAATTTTATTAATGCAACTATTTCTACCACAATCGGAACTGATGCTTCATTTAGCCTGAAACCTGCTTTGAAAATAAACAAATTTTTATTTCAGCGGAAAGACATTTTATCTTATTCAATTACTATTCAAGCTGCTATTAGGTACGTTAATATAGGTATGTATATACCTAATCAAAACTTTAAATTTCACTACGTCGCAACACAGACTCACACGCACACAGTATATTTAAGTTTTTAAGTAAATACAACACACTGTATACAAATACGAGAAAACATCATATTTAGATGTTTGCCAAAGTAGACGAATACACATCCATGACTCTCTAGGCAGCAACATAAAATTACTGATATTCACAATTAATAAACTTAATTTGGAAAACACAAATCCCATTGAACACAGAAGACATTAATTTTCCTTAATAGCTCTTAAAAAAATAAAAATAATAATAATTAATTAATTATTGATTACAAAATATTGATTCCTGTCGCCTGGTTATTAGGGTTAGTTAGCTGACGCAACTAGTAAAACAGGTGGTCTCTGATGTTCCCTCTCTGATGTTCCCTTACTGATGTTCCCTCTCTGATGTTTCATCACTGATGTTCCATCACTGATGTTCCCTCACTGATATAAAGATAGAACATCACTGATGTTCCCTCAGGTTCAAAGCTTGCTTGCAGATAATTGTAAATTGAAGCAGGTCGCGATACAGTTGTGATGAATCATATTTTCTTTATCTTTATTGCTTTTTAACACTGATGAGTTTTTCTGTTCGTAAATATTTGAATTAATAATGATTTGTGATGCTAACCAAAAAATTGTATTTTTCCCAATGTTAGATTGGAGCTTAATTTGAAAGTAATTGATTTTATTTTTACAAAAAAACATGGTATTTCATATTAAGGGTTTTTTTTTTACAATTTTGAATCACATTTTTATAAATAATATTTTTGGAAGGCACCAAACATGAGGCAAGTTTACTCTTGATGATGCTATAAAGTTGACAGAATCTCAACACCCTCTTCATTAATAAACAAAATCTTATCATGTTTGGAGGATTTAAGCTCCAGTTTTTATAAAGTATCACTTTTATTTCGAAAAACAATCTAACAATAAGAAAATATTTCTTCTTGGATACTCTATATCTTTCTTGGGTCTCTCTCTCTCTCTCTCTCTCNTTGCCGTTATGCCCGTGGCAACGGTCAGAATAATAACAGACAACAACATCACTTACTTGAACTGGGTGTAGCACATCTACTAGTAGTAGAACTACTACTACTAGAACTACTACTAGTACTACTTAGTAGTAGAACTACTACTAGTACTACTTAGTAGTAGAACTACTACTAGTACTACTTAGTAGTAGAACTACTACTAGTAATACTTAGTAGTAGAACTTACTCGGACAGGGGAAGACTTGGCTAAACCTACTACATCTCATGTATCTCATTTTTTTTAAAGCGAAACTTAGCTTATTTTTTTACACAAGTGTTTTTGTTGGTGTGACTATAGACTATAATATACCGATACTATTACTTGGTAGCTAACGTGTAACTATTTTCCGATACTGTTACTTGTTAGATAACGTATATTTACCGATAATGTGTAATTGATAGTTTTGGATGATAAGAGCGTATAGAATGTAGTTTGTGGGTTGGTTTTGGGTCTAATTAAAGTGATTGAGAACCTGGGTCCCTAAATCCCGAGGCGAAACAGAGGGAATAA
The DNA here is from genome assembly GCA_001010745.2 of Gerris buenoi. Taxonomy (NCBI): domain Eukaryota; kingdom Metazoa; phylum Arthropoda; class Insecta; order Hemiptera; family Gerridae; genus Gerris; species Gerris buenoi. The sequence goes on along the minus strand of KZ651153.1, from coordinate 157,825 downwards.
CCCTTATTATATCCCAACATAAATCACTTGTACAAATACAAGTTCTACTAGGTCTAACCTATCCAGTACAAGTAAGTGATTTCCCCCCTCCCTATTCCCTATCCCTCACTAACTCAATCATTTTCTTTCCCAAATCACGCTACACGTCTAATTTAAAAAAAATTTCTGCCTAAGAAATTACGCTGCACAAAAAGCTTATACAGTTTGTCGATAATCTTTTATATAATCGAGTAGTGTCCCGACGACAACGACAACTCACCTCTAAATTATTTATAACGTTAAAAAATGATGCGCCATAAGCTGGAATCGAACCCGGGGCTACTGGATGAAGGCCAGATACTAAACCATTTGCACCATACATATATAACGAATATCGGAGCACAAAACTTCCTATTTAATAGTTTTAATTTTAATTACCTATAACTGCATAAAACTTAATTTAAACTGCATTTAAACAGTAAATATCTCTTTACATATCTATTTCAATTATAACTAATTATCTCTCAGCTCTTTTTCTAAACCATATTTATTATTCTGCCCGTTACCGCGGGCCTAATGGCTAGTAAATTTATATTTTATATTACATTTAATGTCCTTCTGTAGCCGGTATTAGTTTATTTGCGTGACTGAGTTGATTCCTGAGATAAAGCCGAAGGAATCAACGCAACTAATTCCCGAGGCGTAGCCGAGGGATCAATGGAATTAGCTACCTAGGCGTAGCCGAGGGATCAATGCAATTAGCTACCTAGGTGTAGCCGAAGGATCACTAATAATGCCGAATAATAATGCAATTTTCTCGAAACGCATTCAAGTTTTATCTCCTGTTTCGCTCTTTTTCTTAAGCGCTGTTTAAGATTTATTCAACAAATAAAACGGTTGTATATCTTTATTAAACGAATTTACAAAATAAAATAATATATAATTACAAGATAAAAAGAACTTTTTATATACTACGTTTTTAAATTTTATGTCATAAATTATTATAAATTTGAAACCCGTAAAAATGAATAGTGTAGGTAAATATGGATATGTCAAAACAAATAAATTAACTTGCGGATTTTT
>KZ651153.1:135404-156233 GCA_001010745.2 Gerris buenoi | reverse complement strand
TAAACAGCTTGGTTTTCCGGTGGAATCCGCGTCTCGAAGGGGATGAAGTCCGACGTTTCGCTTCCACTACTGGAAGCATCTTCAGGGGTGTGGTGCATCGTGGTGTTGACTCGAAGCAATCACAAGATGAACTGACGACTGGAGAGAAGAACGGCGTATTTATACTGGTTTCCTAGACCGTAGATTGTACCTGGGTGTTTCCGTACTTGGGGTTGTCCTTTGTCGGGATGATGTAATCTCGCAGGTGCTACCTTTGTCGGTGTTTCTCTGTGGGGATGATGCAATCCGGCAGGTGCTGCCTTCGTCGGTGTTCCTTTGTCGGGCGGGTGATGTAACAAGTCGGGAAGTGACCGCGGCGCCGCTTCTTGCTTTCTGCTTAGCACAGGTGCTGACTAGAGGCTTCCAGGTCCGGGAAAGAGTGAAGCCATCCTCTCTGTTGAAGTTCTCCGGTCCGGTTGTTTCTCGATCAATTGCCTCCCTTACCATCCTGCTGTGATATCTGTTGTCTGACGCAAGTACCCCACCCGACATTTACATCACCCGCGCGACTAAGGAACACCAACGAAGGCAGTACCTGCCGGATTGCATCATCCCCACAGAGAAACACCGACATAGGTAGCACCTGCGAGATTACATCATCCCGACAAAGGACAACCCCAAGTACGGAAACACCCAGGTACAATCTACGGTCTAGGAAACCAGTATAAATACGCCATTCTTCTCTCCAGTCGTCAGTTCATCCTGTGATTGCTTCGAGTCAACACCACGATGCACCACACCCCTGAAGATGCTTCCAGTAGTGGAAGTGAAACGTCGGACTTCATCCCCTTCGAGACGCGGATTCCACCGGAAAACCAAGCTGTTTACTTTGAGTCTACTCTGTTGTCTGACGCAAGTACCCCACCCGACATTTACATCACCCGCGCGACTAAGGAACACCAACGAAGGCAGTACCTGCTGGATTGCATCATCCCCACAGAGAAACACCGACATAGGTAGCACCTGCGAGATTACATCATCCCGACAAAGGACAACCCCAAGTACGGAAACACCCAGGTACAATCTACGGTCTAGGAAACCAGTATAAATACGCCATTCTTCTCTCCAGTCGTCAGTTCATCCTGTGATTGCTTCGAGTCAACACCACGATGCACCACACCCCTGAAGATGCTTCCAGTAGTGGAAGTGAAACGTCGGACTTCATCCCCTTCGAGACGCGGATTCCACCGGAAAACCAAGCTGTTTACTTTGAGTCTACCCGCGGAAGCCTATGCACCAAGTTATATACAAAATAATTAGATTGGCGAACGTGGATTATAATTCCGTTTGTATATTATATCCCCATTTTTAAGAACTGTCATAAAAATACCAACATTATTACCTACGAACTAGTCCTGAAATGTTACTTTACGTCCCTACTTGAGATAATAGTTATTTATGCACCAAGGAAGTAAAGTAAGTCATTATTCCCTGAATAAGTTGCTTCGGCTTCGACTAAAGAACCTGGGTCCCTAAATCCCGAGGCGAAACAGAGGGAATAACCCTTATTAGCTTCCAAGGCCCAGCGGAGGAAGATAAGTAAGTATAAGATAATGTAGAAGATACGTCTTCTTGTTGCAAAGATCCAATCTATCTACCTTATTTCTTAAAATACTTCATACCATAACGAGAAATCTCCTAGGAGAAAATGGTTTGGTACTACGGATGACGCGACATGGCTGTAAACACATTGATTCGTGGTAAACCTGTGAGGTTTGGTTGCAAGATATAGTCATTGAATACTCCGAAAGGAAATCTGATTAATTCAGATATACACCAGGGGAAATCGTAAAATTATTATTATTACGATTACAAAAAACACATGGGCGGTACAGACAGGATGAATGAAACTATAGGATAGCACCGTATCAACATGAGAAATAAAGAGCTTCATTGGGCAATAACATCTCAGTTAATAGTTTCTGCAGTAAATATCGCTTGAAAACTAAATAGAATGTCAGACAGCTCAATCACACAATAAAAATTTAGAAGAGTAATTGTTATGTTGTGAAGTACTTGAAAATATGGCATTCCAAGAAGAAAAACTGACAGACCTATATCTTCATTAGGACTTTTGTTTCCAGTAAAATTTCGCATCAACTTCGATGGAATGTATACTTTTATAAAAAATACCAGGCAACAGAAAAAGGCGTTTTATGGGCCAATATGGCTTGTTAATAATGAGAGCAAAGTGTTATATTGGGTTGTGCCTAGATTGTTTTGAGACTTATCACATGGCGAAATTATTTGAATTGTTAATTATAAAATTTTATCTTTAAATTTCTTTGCCTTCAATGCCAAATATAGCTCAAATTATATCTTAAATAAAAATATTATTATTTTCAGTAAATGTTTGTTTTTTACTCTGAATAGCCAATGTCACCATATGGCAACAGGCCGCCATTGCTAAACCACTGAAGAAAGTATAAATTTAATTTTTATTCGACTTATTGGCAGTACTTGTAATAAGTTTTGTATAAATTTTGAAAAACATCGAAAAAAAAATAATTCGGTAACTAAGGTAAACAATTTAATAAACATCAATTTGCTGAAAAATAACACACATAAGATTTTTTCAACATAACCTCACTAAGGTAGTAATGGGAAATACCAAAGAGAGAAGAGTAACTACTGGAAAGGTTACAAAGAGTTGAGAATGAGAAGGTTAGTTGACTACCTTCCCCCACCTTGCATTCCTTCTTAGGGTTCCTTTGCAAAACCAAAAAAACAATCCCTCATATCAGCCAATTCCAATATTAATAAGTGTGATCCTACTGGGAATGTGACGTCATGCGACCATTCGTCCAATGATAGAACGCACACTATTACGTGGTTTACTATATTATACTTGCCGTTATGCCCGTGGCAACGGTCAGAATAATAACAGACAACAACATCACTTACTTGAACTGGGTGTAGCACATCTACTAGTAGTAGAACTACTACTACTAGAACTACTACTAGTACTACTTAGTAGTAGAACTACTACTAGTACTACTTAGTAGTAGAACTACTACTAGTAATACTTAGTAGTAGAACTTACTCGGACATGGGAAGACTTGGCTAAACCTACTACATCTCATGTATCTCATTTTTTTTAAAGCGAAACTTAGCTTATTTTTTTACACAAGTGTTTTTGTTGGTGTGACTATAGACTATAATATACCGATACTATTACTTGGTAGCTAACGTGTAACTATTTTCCGATACTGTTACTTGTTAGATAACGTATATTTACCGATAATGTGTAATTGATAGTTTTGGATGATAAGAGCGTATAGAATGTAGTTTGTGGGTTGGTTTTGGGTCTAATTAAAGTGATTGTAGGACACCGAGTAGAGCAAAGACTTGGTTTGTAGTTGGTTCAAGTCGGTCCGTCTAGTTGGGTCAAGTCGGTCCGTCTAGTTGGTTCAAGCCCATATAGTTGGGCTCACTCAAGTAACAATGAAATTAGTTGTGGGTCTCGTTCCACTCTCGCTCTAACTAAACTTTAATTAAAGCCCTGTGCTCCATCCAGAGTGAATAAAGCGGCTCCACTCTGTTCTGTATTGTTTATTGTTTGGTCACTAACCTTACTCAAATACACATAGCCCTTAGGCCCGAGCCAGTCGGCTTCAATTAATTTAGATATCTATTTACATGAGTTATTATACCTATTAAAAGACCAAAAAAATAAAAACAAACATTTATTTTGATTAGAATAAATGTGCTTGTCATGGCTTAAAAATTTATTTGAGGTGCGTCGGCGTCGTCGTCGATTATATAAATTATATTAGTTGAAGAATAATTCTTTCAAGTTTGAACCTTTGTAACTTTGGATAATTTCTTTCAAGGGATCATACAGGTGAGTACAAATTAACAATTTGTTAATCAAAATGGTTATATTTCACCCATTTCGGGCATCATCAGATCTAAAATAAATAAAATGAAAAATGATTTTCATTATTACTGTTACCATAGATGTATTTTTTTTTTTTTTTTACAACCCTGTTTTAGGGATTTTCTCCCTCTCATACATTTTTGTTATTAGTGGTAGTTTCTCAGTGTGACACAGATGATCTGAGGGTCATTTTAGTTTGTTTTTTATAATTCCATTTTCAAATATTGTTAAAAACTGTAAAATTTAGAATGTAAAATTTAACACAAGCAAGGCTTGAGGTTAGTAAAAAACTAATTATTATTATTATTTTAATTTTTGTAAAGTGATTATATTTCTTTTTATATATATAAGTTATAACTTTATTAATGAAAATCATTTTTCATTTTTTTATTTTAGGTCTGATGATGCCCGAAATGGGTGAAATATAACCATTTTTGATTAACAAATTGTTAATTTGTACTCACCTGTATGATCCCTTGAAAGAAATTATCCAAAGTTACAAAGGTGCAAACTAGAGAGAATTATTCTTCAACTGAGATATTCAACGAACGTTCAAAAACATCGTTTATTTAAAGTTATAACTGAGTTATTTAGTTTTTTTAGTTATATATTTTTTTATTTTTTTATAATATTTATATTGAATCACTTTACTACAAGATGGATAAGAAACTACTGGCTTCTTCCTCTCATACATTTTTGTTGTTAGTGGTAGTTTCTTAGTGTGACACAGATGATCTGAGGGTCATTTTAGTTAGTTGTTTATAATTCTGTTTTCAAATATTGTTTTAAAATTTTTAAAAAAAATGTAAAATTTAGAATGTAAAATTTAACACAAGCAAGGCTTGAGGTTAGTAAAAAACTAATTATTATTATTATTTTAATTTTTGTAAAGTGATTATATTTCTTTTTATATATATAAGTTATAACTTTATTAACCCTTAAACGCAAAAAAAATGGAAATCATTTTTCATTTTATTTTATTTTAGGTCTGATGATGCCCGAAATGGGTAAATATAACCATTTTTATTAACAAATTGTTAATTTGTACTCTCCTGTATGATCCCTTGAAAGAAATTATCCATAAATTATATTAATAGTTGTGTCCTGACAATTTTTTTTTTTTTTTATAAACATATTCTAAATCTAAAATAAATAACTTTCATTTTTAACAGACCACTTAAATTTAGATCAAGTTTAGCGCTTCCTGGAGAAGTAATACAAAATGCCAATTCAGTCCAAAAATAAAAAGGGATAAGGTGCCTACACAATGGCAAAGGGAGAACCGTAAATTTGAGGGTTTCGTGAATCAGTGGTCAGTGGATCGGCTGTCAGCGGATCGGCTGTCAGTGGATCGACTGTCATCGGATCGGCTGTCAGTGGATCGGCTGCCAGTGGATCGACTGTCAGTGGATCAGCTTCCATGGAGTCGAGCTCCTGGTTTAACTTGAAACTTACTATTGATAGAAACGCAATTCGAGAACCAATCAAGTAGAAACCCGTTTAATCTGTAACAATATTTTCCAAATTGTGTTTAGAATTTAATATTGTGCTCTAAACTGTTTACACCCAATAGTTTAATTCAATAGTGGTGACCACAAAACAAATGATAAGTTAGTCGTTAATAAATCCATCTTATACAAAATAAACTGTCGAGTAGTGTGGCACATAGCTTCCTCGCATCCTTCACGTACTCTATTCATTTTATACTTTTCCAAACCATTAATTGTTTAATTTATTTAATTGTTCCCCCTGTTTATTTAATCTGTCAAATTTTTTATGATTTTTACACGAATTTTAAAGTATCAATTTAGCAAAATGTAAAGAGCCCAGACGGTTAAAATTAATCTACCTACGATTGATCTATCTGCGGGGTACTTTCCATAAGCCGCCAATTCTTCATAATTATCAGATGAGTAATTTTAAAGATAAAGGTGTAAATATATGAATGTTTGTGTGCAGGTGAAGAGAAAGAAACGGACACAGAAGGTCGAACATTATATGGGACAAATAATACGCTAATTATGACTTACAATCTAATTTTCATTAAAATCAGACTAGTGGTAGTTTTTAAGATATGTTGGTTCACAAAATTTGAGCGACACTCAGACACGGAACCAAACATTTTCCCTCATATTTGAAACGGATTTCTCTCTTGGAATTTATGAAATAGTAAACATAAAATATTATAGTTGTTTAGAACTATCACATATAATTTAGCTTTCGTTACCTTCGGTAAGCTCAAAAGCAATTCAAATTCTAAGATGCATACTTTTCTTTGAGTAACAAATTTAGAAGCTAAAGAATTAATTTATTTTTTTTATTTTACACGGAAATTGACATGAATTCCCGGATACGAAGTATTTTTATTTGGGGGCGTGGAAACTTGGTTTATTGATTTCCCGGGATTATTTCGGTTACCGGACGGGATCGCTTGGTTATTGAAGGGGATCGAGGTGGCAGATAAATGAGGCGACATTTGCATACGACGAGAGAGAAGTTTGTTTTTAATTTCGCTGAGGATTATAAGATGCGGTACATCGTCGCCTCGAGGTGTAACCTCACAGGTTGTTTATAGAGGACGGCAATCCAAGCAAAACAGATTATAACTCAGACAGGGGAGCCAACTGCACCGCATTATATTCCCCGACCGTAACTAAACATAAACGACAGTGGAGCACGTGCTTCGGCCCCATACGTTATCATCTCCAGTTTCTACTTACTCGTGTTATCAAGTATATCTCTAGTTGAGAAGTAACTCCGACCTCCACAAGCTTCCGGTAGAATATTCGTCGCATCCGAAGAACAAAGGGTCGAGTTGCAAACTAACTCAGTCGGGGTGAAGTACGGATACACGATAGAACGAAACGGATACACGTACTCCGTACATTCTTATACATCTCCTCCTCGAGTTCCTAAGTAACAAAAACTGTAACTGAAAATTTACGCGTTCTATTTAGGGTTTCGTTGGTAAAACCCCCAAAAAAATAATAAACCCTTATAATTTCGTTACTTTTTCTGTCTGTCTGTCACTCTGTACGGTTCCAATAACTTATGAACCAAAAGAGATGATAACATGAAACTTTCCAGTATTATAGATCGTTTTGACGCGCACACAGGAAAGATATAGCGAACTAAAAATTATCATCTATTTAAATTCAAAATGGCGGATAATACACGTCGCGTGAAAAAAAATATGTTTGTTTAAAGTTTGAGTGAGGTATCAAATGGAAGGTATTTAAAAGTAGATTACAAATATATATAACAGTTAGGGGTAGTGTTTTATTTTCCGGGCCATATTGTCAAAAAATATCAACATTTTGCGGCTCCCCCTATACTAATTTCATGTTCACAATTACAATACCAACGAAACTCTTTTGGTACTTCTTTAGATGGTTACTCTCCTGTTTTTTTAGAATGTAAATGACTTAGACTAAATAACTATTTAGACAAAGGGATGCTTAATTTAATGTACTTTGGGACAAAGGAATATCATAGTTATGTTTTTATAAGGGGAGTAACAATCTAAAGAAGAATACTCCGTATACCTTCTTTAGATGGTTAATCCCCTTTGTTTTCATAATAAGGGGAGTAACCATCTAAAGAAGAATACTCCGTATACCTTCTTTAGATGGTTACTCCCCTTTGTTTTATTAATAAGGGGAGTAACCATCTAAAGAAGTGCCTTTTTACGTAACTTCACGCTCATCCAATTTATTTACTTTTTCGTATATTTAAAAGAAAATGAGGGTGACGGATGAAGGATTAGGACGGTGAGACAGGTGTAGGAAGGGCCCCGACCAGGGCCCCGGTGCAGATGAGAGAGGTGTAGGAAGGGCCCCGACCAGGGCCCCGGTGCAGATGAGAGAGGTGTATATACCTGATGTTAGGAAGAGCGGGTTGCTGGACGGAGGCCCTGGAGAACTGAGTGAGGTTCTGAGAGATGATCTTCTTACTCTGCTGAGTCTCCGGTGTCCCGGGCCCTCCCCGCGAGCCCTGCAACAGAATCACACGTCCATCACCTCATCAACACCAGGTCAACATATATACTTCATTACTTGCTCGTGCTCGGTAGGGTTCCACTGAAATAACCTAGAATAAACCTGTATAATACACTCAGGTCCAATAATTATAATTCACTATTTAAAGAGTCCGTTATTTTCAGTGGAGTTTCCCTCCTAGTCCAAGTGTAGTCAGGGATAGTGTTTATTTAATTCTGTATCAGTTGCTTGCGATTAATTTTGTTCTAAGGAATAACTAAAAAATTTAGCATGATAATATGGTTTACCCACTGCCATGACAATTATTCAATATGCCGTTTTACAAATTCAACGTGCTATGGTTCACCCAGTGCCATTACTTAAATTGAGCTACTTTAGTTGTGAATGTTATATAAAATTGCAAAATTTATTATTGACATTACATAATTCGAGGTCTGCAGGTGATCCCCCCCCCCCAAAAAAAACTATTTAAGAACAAAGTGAAGTTTAAATAACTTCGTATCAGTAACAAACGTAAGTTGATAGTCGTAGATAAAGCAGTGATTTGATTTAGTACGAGTTTTCCTGTGAGGCTCGACGGCTTCATACCTCGCGCTCATTATATTATTGTTTTTGGTCTTTATACGTCTAAAATTAATATCTTAAATAAAATGTTATTTATAGATTAAGGAGTTTAATAATATCAAAGCCGATATTTTAATTATTATAAAAGGAGAGTCCTCTCGACACAATGATACATGTCACGTGGAAATTCTGTCACTCTGTAATTCAGTCACTCTGTAATTCTGTCGCTGCAATTCTGTGACTTTGTGAACGCTAGCAGGTACTTGTCTACAGAACACTCTTGTCAAACTGAGAAACGTCGGGACAGGTAAGTAAGGTCCAAACAAGTAATTTACAGAAGCTAGCAACTTGAATATTCAAAATAGTCATTTTAATAAAGGTAAAACTGTAAAATAGGGAAGGTCACGTTCGTTTGCATTGTGAATTCTCTGTTTCGTGTTATCCTCAGTTTGGGATCTTCATCGTTCAATTCAAACGTTTTTAGACATTCCATGATATCTCCTAATACGCTTTCCATAAAAGTACAAGATAATTTAAGACTCCATCCTGACGATTTCAATTAGCGTTTTGTTTTTTATACAGCTACCCTATTTAGCTTGGTCACCGTTCAATTTAAATTTTTTAGACATTCCATGCTTTCTCCTAAATCTCTTATGAAGAAAGAAGCTAATTTAAGTCTCTATCGTAATAACCTTCGAGTAAATCAAATATCGCTGCTCGACCTAACAAGATTAATTGTTTGATGTAGCACATCTGGGGCATCGCGTATAGAAATTAAAAAAAAATTCAAATAAAATGCATATACAATTAAATTATTTCCTATATAATGATAAAAATTGCATTATAAATGCATAATTTTTGTTTTTATTTCATACTCTCTCGAAAAACCTGATTCACAACATCGAAGCCCAAGATTCGCAAAATCGACCTGTATACAGCTGTGTCTCAAATTAGAGGACTGAAGATGGAAAATTTATTAAGAGAAAACTTATGGAATGAAGAAGTATCCATAGTTGGTACATTTTTAATCAATCTACAGAAAAGACTTTAATTATATGTGTCAGTTGTTTTTTTTTTTTTTATCTCCATGTTGCACCAGATATGCTACATCAACCGCCGAGGCCTCCGTCTCTGGCCCGTTGTGTTGATCATTGGACCGTCAAGAAAAAATAAACCATTTATAAATTATAATGTATTTCGAGAGGAAGAGAGGAAGGAAGCCAGCGGTTTCATGTGGAAGCTAGCTGACGTAGCCACCACAAGCCGCTCTTCAACTGGCTGGCGTAGCCACCACAAGCCGCTCTTCAACTGGCTGGCGTAGCCACCACAAGCCGTTCTTCAACTGCCTCATCCAAGTTTGTGTTGATCGTTCTTAGTATAGTTTACCAGATTACTGATATTATCAGCGCTTCTTGGTCAGTTAATTATTTATTTAATCACGATAGTTAATACTTTAATCACTCGAAGATACTTACAAAGTGAACATTTTGGAGTAGTTCGGCCGATGCCAACATCACCCGCTGATCACCGATATCCTATACCAACACTGATCACCGATATCCTATACCAACACTGATCACCGATATCTTATACCAGCACTGATCACCGATATCCTATAATAACACTGATCACGATATCCTATAATAACACTGATCACCGATATCCTATACCAGCAATGATCACCGATATCCTATACCAGCACTGATCACCGATATCCTTTATCAGTACTGACCACCGATATCCTTTATCAGCACTGATCACCGATATCCTATACCAGCACTGATCACCGATATCCTTTATCAGCACTGACCACCGATATTCTTTATCAGCACCGATATATTTAAACACTTTCTAACTCGAACTAAATTTATTGGAACCACAAAACGAAAAATATATTTAATTAATTCACACTCGAGAGAAAACTTCAAACAACAAAAAATTTGATCGACGACCCACTGTGCATTCGTGACATTGTATAATTCATCTCAGCGTATTTTTTTAACTTTATACCGTGATTTGTGTAAGAGGGGCAATAATAAATAATAATTGGTTAATACCAAGTAGAAAAAATATATAATGATCAATCTAAAAACCTCGTCATTCGGAAATTGGCTAATTTAATTGATACATTGATTACACCGGTGTGCAGTACTTCGATTATAAACATAATCTGTCTAAAAATATTTGCAGATCCAGGCCTGTTGTTTTCTCTAAAGCAGAAAACGAAACGTCGCGATGTTTACAGAAAATCGATTGCCTAAACTACAGTTGGCGTAGGAGTTGCGCGGAGGCCGGTCCCGACACGACTAACCATATGGCCAGGACGGTCTAGTGTTCTCCCACTGACGGATCCCCTCCTCGGTGTGTAAGGAGTGACCCGGTGTCTACAACCTCTAGCAGCCTCACGTGTTTCCACCTTGACGCGAGGTGGCTATCCTCAACGCGTCAAGGAGGAAACAACTTTGTCCATTTGATTCCAGAAGTCCTTAAGCATCAGTCAAAATCAAGCCACGTATTTTTTTTATTAGTTGAATAGGAAGTACGGAGAACTGTTAAAATCGTGCGATCATGTTTGATCAAAATGCAAGCGCCGCAGGGGCCCGAGCCGACACGCTAACGCCTTCTTAGAATTGCAAATTTTCTTGCTTTTTTTACTTAAAATGATCAAAGCGAAGTACCAGGCTTCTCCCGACACGAACACATGTAGTCGGCTGAAACCGAACTGCTGGACCGATAGCCGAGCCATGCAGATATAAATAAACTCCACCTGAGCATTAAACAAGTAACGAAACCAATCCTTACGACCGTCAACATATTAAATACCGTAAATCTAAGTTAAGTTGCGAGGAGGGATTTCAATTTGGCTGGATTCTAAATATATTTGGTCTATTTTACAAATTGTAAAAAATTCTAGGAAAGCGGTGAAGTGTTAACAGACTGGAGATGGTCATATCAATGACGTTGCTAGAAATGCTTTCATTACTTATTCTTTTTAAGTAAAACTTGTCAAACATTGAAAAATCGAGTATTTACCTCCCGTAGACACGCTCGGTTATTCGGTGGTGTCGCGGGACACCCGGTAGGAACCGAGTTCCTTACGCTTTCATTAAATATAAATGATTAAATCACACTGCTAAGCATACGATGCTAACTACTTGTACATGGTGAAGTTAAGAAAGAAACAAAATTAATAGTACATTACGCGTCGAGTGTGGAATGTAGCATTTTGCATGCGAGTGTGGAGTTTACACCCGAGCGACAGCGAGGGTAGTGAAAACCACACGAGCAATGCAAAATGCCGTTTTCGCACGAGTTGCGTACCGTACTTTATCTACGATTGTTAGATTTTAATAATAAATGCAGAAAAAAATAATAAACTTCCTGTATGTAAGCTCGTATTTCAGTATTTCTCTTTTGATAAAGATGACATCAATTCGTTAGTTGTATTTTGTGCCGAATTAATTATTTCGGAAGGCGTATTATTCTCCTTTATTCTTCATAATCGCTTAAATCACTCATTGATTTTCACAAAAAAACTCGATACAAACCGTTACTTTTATTAAATAAACATCAAATTATCTATGTTAAATGTAAACAAACTCGCTAATCGTGTGTAAAGTTGATAATTCTTCTTCTTTACGCCACTAGAGTGGAAAAAAAGAGGAATTCTTCTTCTTTACGTCACTAGAGTGGAAAAAAAGAGGATTTGTTCAAAACAATGAGACACGCATGCGCAATTAAAACAGGTGTGTAAAGAATCACTTTCTACGAATCTAAACAGAGATGTAATGTTTATATTACGTATCAATCGTAGATAAAAGTATCTAACCGTTTGTACTTAGCGGAGTTAAGGCAAAATTAAAAGAAAAGCATTATTCTTATCATTGAAGCTAGAGTCTTGCAATAAATATGTGTTGAATATTGAGAAAAAAGTTATTCATGATGAGTCGATTGTTAAAGAGGATGATTTTAGTGGGTAGGACGGTTCCCAACCTACTTGGCCTGCTCAAGTTTAAATATCATAAAGTATAGGCATCGCGTGGCTCTTTCATTGAAACGAGCGTAATACAATAAATAATGAACATTAATAAAATAGTTAATCATGAGTTGGTAGTTAAGAGGTTGGTTGTAGTGAAGAGCAGTGCAGTGCGGGAACATCACTTACATGTTTACAACTCCTAACCATTAGATGGTCTTTTCAACTATTATAATATGTATCACTTCACTACACAAACACTTTACACTTTATCAGGTTGAAATTTTACATGCCTGTTTCAATTGTACTTTAGACGATGTGTATGAAGTTTTATTAAATCATTACGATTAACAATATTATCTTCCAAATGTAAGATATCGGAAAAAATTATGATTACTCTATCGTTGAAATATTCCATATGACCAGAACGGAAACGACAAAATCGGATGAGAATCCGATTTTTAGTTAAGTAAGTTTTCTTAAAAAAGTTACGTTAGTACATAAGATCGGTAACAACGTTGTTTTCTCTACTTATACGTTTAGGACCGCTTTAATAAATTTAGCAATCTTCAACACTTCATAGCGGTGTTGGTGTTGGTTTTACTAAAACAATTTATTTATAAAACTTGTTTATAATCTCATTGAGTTGATGAAGTTAGAATTGTTTTTCTGTCCTAAAATTCCAATTTAATACTTGAAGCTTACTTTTACGCGAACGTTGCGCGAACGCTTGGGTCGATAACGTTGTCCAACGAACTCATCCTGGGCATCGTTAAAATGAACATGTGCACCACATTCTAACTCAGTCGGTGATCTTTTACTAAAGTTATTGTCGTCGGTTGATTTTGTAGCGGGTCGACTTCATGACGGTTGGCTTGTGACGGTTGTTTTTTTCGGATTCACCCCCGGGCTACAGACGCAGTAACGTTCCATAAGGAACTTCGTTCCAATAACTCTTCAACTTTTCTTACTGGTCTTAAAATTTGTTTTTAACTCAATCCACTATTCAATATATCTAGAGAAATAATGTTCGATGATAAATATTTTGGACATTATACTCAGTGAATTATCTAAGAATACGACAGCTGATGTGTCCTCTATCTAAGAATACGACAGCTGATGTGTCCTCTATCTAAGAATACGACAGCTGATGTGTCCTCTATCTAAGAATACGACAGCTGATGTATCCTCTATCTTAGAATACGACAGCTGATGTGTCCTCTATCTAAGAATACGACAGCTGATGTGTCCTCTATCTAAGAATACGACAGTTGATGTATCCTCTATCGACATTCGAAAGCAGATGTATTCTGTAGGGAAATCTTAATTTTCCAAAAATGGGCGTTAACTTATATTCTTGCAATATTGCCATATAAGTATGAACTTATTTTTCAATACCTCATTTCGATTATACTTCGTAATAATAGTTACATATTCTTTCCCTACTCTTCGAGGCCCTTTTTTCGTCACACCACAACACATTTTTTTTCGTCCACCAAATTGACCACCATCTTGAAATTTCTTAAAACTATACAATTGCCACAAATGCCGTGACGCACCTGCGTGCATCAGTGTTCAAATCGATGGATTTTCACGCCAGTTATCGTAAGAAAAACATAACTTTTGTCTCCGAAATGAAGAACTCACTTGCGCTCGCTCTATTCAGAACGCTCTATAAATAAAACAAATTTGTTGGATTAATTTACAAGCGTGTTAAGTTATTTGGAATATAGAAACAAGTAAGTTGCCGTTTCGCTTCAACTCGTTCAGGGTAATTATCGGAGTAGCAACTGAAAGTTGCACAAGTTATAAATATGTATAAAACAGTGACGTCGAGTTGGAGTCAAGTTATGCATAAAGCTCGGGGATTAAACTTTGGTGATTAAGCCGGTCGACATCGAGTTAAAGCTTAATGAGACGCGCTGTGGAGCCGGTCTGACAGGTTCCGTACTTCAGTCTGCCGCCTTCCCAAGGCCCCCGTACAAAGCCTCCGTGTTTCTACAGACTCACCAGTGTTTGCAACTTTGTGGCAGCCTAAAATAAGTCGAAGAAAGCTTGAGTTATAATTCCATCTTACACACACGACACATTTCTACTTACAACCAAGTTAACAGCTCAACGAGTAATAATGCAGTTAACATGGCGGTCTACAGCAATAAACATGGGGGTCCGTAGCAGTTAACATGACAGTCCCAAACGGTCAACAGGTCGGGAGTTAATCAACTAACTAACTCAGCTGATAACACTTAGAATGTTTCCATTCTAATTTTGATGACGAAGGAAACAGTTTATTCCTATGATGCATAATATTGGTAGTGGGGGGGGGGGGAGACATTTTTTCAGGTCTCGGTTTGGAAATTTTGGGGGTAGGTCGTCACTTTGGAAATGATCAACTCTTTACTACCTTTAAAATGAACCCCACTCAAAAATCAGTTCGCAATTGCTCGCTGATCGAAGAGATTTTGAGTTGTGAAGTTCGCAACATTTTTCCTTTTTTAGGCAAAAAGGTTTTATTACTTAAAAACCATATTTCAAATCTATAGCTAAACTAGGTCGGAAGACATGATCCAAGATGCAACGGACGATCCGACGAACTACCAAATGCATAAGGGTTTCTAAAATGACCTCGAAACCCTAAAGAGGACATATTTCGACTCCAACAGGGAGGTCATGTTTGGTTTTATTAAATTTTAAACCTATCCAGCTGGTTGAGAATATAATATAGAGCCGACAGTAAGTTATGAGTTTTTGTTTAAAAAAAAAAAAATAAAGATAATAATGAATTCTTATGACCGAAGAAACCCTTTTAGTAACTTGCTGGCAAGTACTTGACGGGATTTTTATTTATATTCAAGATTTTTGGTGAGGTCAGGCTCCATGCCCCCGACTACCTACAACTATTAGAATCGTAATTTTAGTATTTTACCGAACCTGTAAGCCAAATTTCATCAATTTCAGCCCAGGAGTTTCAGCTCCACGCGTCTCTATAGACGGCAAACAGGTTTTTTTTTTTTTTTTTTTTTTTTTTTTTTAATTATTACATTTTTTGACTTAAGGGCCTCAAAACGGGGAAGGTAAAGAGTAATTTTGACACGCGTTTACAGATTGTTGAATTGATCAATTTCAATGAATTAATTAACTGATGACTGATTATCGTGTTATCAAGGGAAAACATACTGTGTGCAAGTTTCAGACCTGTAGGTCGGCAAGGCGGTCGAATTTAGATTACATGGTTTAGAGGCAAACAAGCAACAAACATGTCAAGTTAAGTCTAAGCCTGTATGAACACTCTTCTTTTAAGCCTCTTCGCCACGAGAGAAAGAAAGTCCGGCTGTCCGTGAGTAGCATTCAATGAGTAAAAGAATCTCTTAAAATAGTAAATTACAAATATTACACCGTCAAAGAAAATAAAACTAAAGATTTTAACTAAAAATAAAATTGGGAATCGGTAAAAACAAATTGGTAAAAGAATAGGGGGTCGGGGTCCCATGACGGCTAGTTCTATCGGCTGACGCTAGAGTACATGGAACTTCACTTTCTTCACAATCCTGTCAACAGTTACAGTTTTGAAAATTATACACTTAATACTAGATGAAGCGGAATTTTCCGGAATTTTAATTTTTTTTTCTTTTTTATAACCCAAACTCTGTCAGTTAAATTTCTAGTTTCAAGGGCCTCAGATTATTAATCAACCAGAGTCTAAATAACAAGACTTGCACATTTATCAACGGCTTATACGCACTGGAAAACACAGTCAGGTCAAATATATAATCCGGTTCATAAACTTAAAGGGGGGGGGGGAGTAAACTAAATTTCTACCTGAAAAATGTGAGCTGGGAAGCATGGCCGGCTCTGCTCACTCTTGTTGGCGAGGAGCCACTGCCGCGATTGACCGAGTTTTAGATGAATCGAACCGTTATTTTAATCACGACAACGAAAACCTGACTATACGAATAAAATAATATAATAATAACATTCACGAGAGAGGGGCGGGTAAAGCATCGGATCTGCATTATTCAAGTTATTGTTAACTTTCTGTCTGGTCGGAGTTTTATCTGCAGCTGTTTGATGTTGACTTAGTAAGGTCTTGTTGTCTCGAGGGAGATAAGGTCTGGTATCGAGATGCCCAGTAATCCGAGGAAAGTCCCAGAGGAAAGCCCGCGAGGAAATACAACCACGGCCCAACACTTTCCCTTCTCTAGTAGAAGAAGACGAGGTTTCCTTGCTCTACACCAAGGATACTACCATGTGGCTACAGTCCCCTGTCGGAGTGTTGCGCTGTACACCTGCTCGACAGAGTTTAGACTTCAAGGAAGAGGCAGATCGACCTTATCACACATCGACCCGTGTGAACACGAGATGCTACATCGTCACTTATATGATCCAAACACAAAGTGGTAAGACGCTGTAACGAGGCTAGTAACTCCGCTCTTAGGGATTGACTTAATCACACATCAATACAAGGTTATCAACGCTCCTCATCCCTTTGTTACAATTATCACTTACAACCGTTCATTAGCGATATCGGCTGTCATCAAGTTTCCGCATTAAGATAATCCCAGTTAATGTTAAATCGGAGCGTTTAATAACGAGCTTTTTATATTTTACAATATTATAATATGCACCTGGTTTGTCAGTTTGTCAGTAACTTTTATGCATGAAGCAATAACTTGAGTAAAAGTAAATTATTTATTAGAATTATCGCTTTTACCAATGTTGAGGCTATGTTCATACGAAAGCGTTATCCATTTAAGCGTTCACGCATAACGCTTTCTATTACAAACTTCAAATTTAAAATGATAATTTTTTGGACGGTAAAAGATTGTAGGTATATTTATTCAGAAACATTTTTTTAATGAAAGCCAGAGTGACGCCGCTTTGAAGTGACATGGATTGTAAAATCCTTTATACCAGATCAAAACATGTGAGAACATGTACTATGTGGCATTGGCATGGCCATGTGGAATATCGCGTATCATTTGAAAGCTCTGGATAAGTGGAGAAACAATGCATACATTATATCAGTCTCTAAAAGGCATTTTACCACCAAGATTTTAATAGAAAACAAATAGGGCGCGCTTCACGTAAGTACGTGAGGCGATAATCGCCGGTTTCTGTACGATTAAGTTTGAATATTAAGAGTAATTGTTGCCTAACATTATTTTTCTACACTTAAAGACCTTTAAATTGTTGTATAATATGCCATAGTAACTATAAACTTTTTTTAGTTACCCGCCATATTGGCCGGGCCGCCATCTGGGAAATATTAAGTGTAAAAACTCCAAAATTTGTCCAGTTGTCTAAAATGCCGAGATGTACTGGTGTGCCAAATTTCATGTCTCTAGCTATAGAAGTTTATGAATTGAAACAAGCCAACGGACAGACAGACAGAGCCGTTATATAAGGTTTCTTTTTTTACTTTGTACAGAAACCTAAAACTAATAAAAAGATAATTTTTGGTTCGCTTGACCATTTAAAACAATGATTTGTACATTGAAAAGGTGAAGAACATTACTTTAAGGCACATCCAAGTCAAAAAATCTAAAGCGCCACGAGAACGACTAACGGGATGATTGAGCCAAACTAAACTAATGAAGCACGAGATGATTACGCTGACAATTAAAAAGAGTTGAGGAAGCGACGTAGTGCGCTCATGTCTGACACATCACGTCTCAGCTTCCTTCCAGCAGGTGTGACGACAATGTGTCCAAACTGCTGACAGTGGCAGCCGTTATCATAACCTTAACTTTGCCTTCTCAGACAGCAGGGTCTTTTAGGTTTCTGTACAAAGTACAAACAAGTAAGAACAAACAAAAAAGAATATATGCAACTATAAACTAATTAATTTTAACTAAATCGCACAGAAACCGGCGATTATCGCCTCAGTTACTTATGTGAGGCCTTACTTATTTTCAAATTACAACTAATTACTTTAACAGACATTATAAAACCTCTAGTTTGGCGCGAGTACTACTGCCGCAATAAAAGGAAAATAAAAAGACATCAGGTGCTTTGTACAAACTGACATTTCTAATTGTTAACGATTTAGATTTCAACTCAGTGTCAGAAGGTTTACTTGGATTGTGAAAGTTTTTGAACTGTAAGTCGAGAGAAGCTTCTGAACAATTTATATAAAACTGGAATTAGTGGAGTCGTCCACAAGCTTTTCTTTTCTTACCTCTCGGGAACTAACAAGGTACGAGCGATCAAGTATTTATAAATGTCGGAGTGCCTCGGGGAACAATTCTTGGTCCAATTTTATTAATCGTATACTCAATTTACATCTAACTTTTTGTTTAGGCCCATGATACTTGTTTATATTTTATAGAGCTTTCTTGGTAAGATGTATTGAAAAATTCGTCAGGGCTCAATGAAATGGTTCGGCTGCAGTCTGTTAACTGATAATAACATTGATAAAACCAAGTGTACAAATTTCGTTGATGGTGACAGAGGACAGGCATCTCCCGAACTTAATGTATGTATCCATCGCTTTTCATGTAACCAAGAAGGAAGGTATTGTAACTGCACAACAATATTAGTGAAAATATATTCTATTAAATTGCTTGGTCTTCTCGTGAATGAGAGTACTAATTAGAAGTCATGATAGCTATTTGGTGTAATATAAGGAAAACAATATATCGTTATTTAGAATTGTAAACTTTTTGCAACCGTGACTTGTTGAAGACGGTCTACTCTGCACTTGTTGACTCCATTATTAATTGCTTCATTTCATATGGGGAAGAGCTGCGAGTACAAATACTACGCCAGTATTTGTTCTTCAAAACCTCGAACACAGGTTCAAAATACCGGTGTGGAAATCCCATCCCTGCAATGTTGTGGTGTCAATACATGAGCAATAAGAGCTCAGTATTTACACGTATTTTCATGGAAGTAAAAACACTAAAATGCCAATATCTCCCAAACCGCTAGTGCGATTGTGCTCAAAAATTATAGGTACAATCTACCACATAGGATACATATACTCCCCAAAGGAAATTGAAATCAAATAAAGCAAACTGAAGTTACCGTCGACAGACCCAGAAAGATATCGTGTTTCAGTGATTTTAGCTCCGAAACGTCGCGAGCTACGATGTTTGGGTTTACGCCATCAGTTTTTCGGACAAAAGTTCTAAAAAATGCCGCAAACTGCCTCTCAATATGATGTCTTGAAGCGATGTTATAAAGGTTTAAAGTTCCGAACGAACGTACGAACGTAAATACATACATACGTACGCCGTACGTACAGACATACATGTATATGAAACGAATTTTAACGGTACTTCTTTAGATGGTTACTCCCCTGTGTTTTTTTTAGAATGTAAATGACTGACTAAATAACTATTAAGACAAAGGAATGCTTAGTCCTATGTACTTTGGGACAAAGGAATATCACAGTTATGTATTTATAAGGGGAGTAACAATCTTAAGAAGAACACTCCGTATACCTTCTTTAGATGGTTACTCCCCTTTGTTTTTTTAATAAGGGGAGTAACCATCTAAAGAAGTGCCATTTTAACGATATCCCCGTGTTCGAAAAACCCCTCCTTCACAGAGATCTCAGAATCTCGTTTTGGAGGGTATCACCAATCACCATACTTCCATTTTCATGCAAGTAAAAAATATTCTCATTGTCTCCATTTGGAAAAAGTGGAGACAACCGGTTACATTTGCCTCATTGATACAGTAGATTGGTCTTAAGGTGTGAAATCAAGAAACATCAATCCATTTTGATTGCCATTTAGTCCGCTGAGAGCTCTGATATAATTTTAAATAAAATTTAGAAGCTCTATCGGGGAAATAAAGTACTACAGTGGATAAAAATGATAACCATACTACTCTTATTATATTCTGACACGCTGGCCCGAAGTGCGTCGCATTGTTCTTGCATGACGATTATTTCCTCTGTACTCCAGAGTTTCAAATATCCACGCTAAACCCCGCAACTCACGCTTCATGGTTCTAAACAGTTTCAAGCTGTAAGTGTGCCTGCTCTTTACGAAAACCCTGTTTTACTTAATAACTATTACTTAGTTACTTGAAGGAGCAAAACATTTCCATAGTTCATGCTCATAGTACGCCTTTACAAGAATCCCAACCGTTGGAACCATTTGCTAAAAAAACAAAATCAGCCAATTTGTTTTGGAGCTTCCCCTTAAGATAAGATGTATAAAATGATATAATCTTTAACTTACATAATTACAAGAAAAAAAAGAACTTTTTATATACTACGTTTTTTAATTTTCTTTTGAATCATAAGTAATGTTAATAATATAATTTTTATTGTTAAATAAAATTTTAGTGAAATATAAATAGTTCCGAATTTATTTACATCACACAAATGACAACCATCTAGAGAGCTGATCTTAAACCTA
>KZ651153.1:16901-29384 GCA_001010745.2 Gerris buenoi | reverse complement strand
GAACTCGACACAATACACACCATAGCTAAAAATAACGGATACGACTAACGTACCATAAACAAACTGGTAGGACGACACAAGAATAGGACACACTCGACACGACAGACAACACCTAACGACTTTCAATGGACTCCACTAACTTACGTAGGCAAAGAGACTTATCGACTCACAAACTTTTTCAACAAACACGACATTAAGACAGCTTTCAGAACAACAAACAACATAGGGAACAGACTAACAAAACGACAGAATAATAACAACGTATATGACAATAGCGGAATTCATAAACTAACTTGCGACCAAGTATACATAGGAAGGACAGGACGAAACCTACAAACTAGGTACAAAGAACACATACGATCTTACATATACAATAGAATAGACTCTAACTTCGCTAACCACCTACGCAAACACGGACCCGAACCGACGACAATTGACCAATCAATGACATTATTGCTCAAAGAACAGAAAGGGCCAAGACTCGATATACTTGAAAATCTTGAAATTTTGGTAAATCTTAGTTAATGCTACGACTCTACGTATTTTTCGACAAAGGGATATTAATTCTCTTATACACAAATTACACTTATATCATTTCGTTGTTGCATAAATCATAAAAATATAGTGTTTGACAAAGTGTAACAAAAATGAAGTATTATAGTATTACTTAATACTTAAGAATGGCCTAGTTTTTCTCACCAGTCTTGTTTCTTGTTTTTTTTTTTTTTTTATAATGTAAATTATCAAACAATAAAATAGATACATAATTTGCTGTTGTATCGCTCTACACTACAAGGAGGCCGAGAGGACGAGTCTAATTTGCTGTTGTATCGCTCTACAAGGAGGCGTAGAGGACGAGTCTAATTTTGTATTGATAGTTGGAACATATAACTCTTAATATCAACTGCGGTGTATTATGCATAGTTAATTATTGATATAATGAGTTATATTGCTGTGGACCTGATTACGGTTTGATTTATTTGTTCAGTATGAGAAAATCTTGACCCTGACGGAGGTGGGGAAGTGTTCAGGTAACCAGGACCTGCCCATCTCCTACACATACCTGAACATCACCAACCTGGGCAGGGGCCGCGTGTCATGGGACAGCCAGGCAACAGTCACCAGACCCGTCATCGTACACCACGTCAGTATCCAAGTAACAGCTCACGAGTACTTTAGTCGCTGTACTAAACTAATTGAGTCGGTGTACTAAGCTAATTAAGTCGGTGTACTAACCTAATTTAGTCGGTGTACTAACCTAATTGAGTCGATGAATCAATCTAATTGAGTCAGTGTACTAAAATAATTGAGTCAGTGTAAAAAACTAATTGTTTCGGTGTACTAAACTAATTGAGTCAGTGGACAAAACTAATTGTTTCGGTGTACTAAACTAATTGAGTCGATGAATCAATCTAATTGAGTCGGTGTGCTAAACTAGTTTAGTATGTATACTAAACTAATTGAGCCAGAGTATTAAACTAGTTGCTGAGAAAACTTATTATTCAATAACGTAATTTAGGAAACAATAATGAATGCAATCAATGTGAGGTAGATGCAGATATCTTATACTTTGTTCCTTTGTCATTATAATAGTATATTCTAGACTCGAGACAGTATCTACCTACTATAATAATCTGTATAATCAAAAAGGAGCGCATGTTTCATACACTGTGCAGCGCCGAAGGTTGTAAATAGGTGTCTCTTCAGTTTGAGATACACGCAAATAAAACCGATTGCCGATTGAATAGGGGGAAACTGGATTTCTCATATCATAATTTGCTAGCGGAATTCATTATTCAGAAAAACCCGAAATTGGCCCCTAAAACACTGAATTGTAGGGGGGGGGGGGGGGCCCAACCCCCACCCTCGGGGACTTTTAGTATGTTAGACTGTAGGGTCTTCCGATCATTTTAAGCTTTTTTCCAAGAACTATATGATTTAATGTTGTTTTTTTACCCCCTAATTTGACTGGACTAAAAAGGAAACTAGAGAGGGAAAGAAAACAAGTGGGGAAAAGGAAACTAGTGAGGGAAAGGAAACAAGTGGGGAAAAGGAAACTAGAGAGGGAAAGGAAACTAGAGAGGAAAAGAAAGCTAGAGAGGGAAAGGAAACTAGAGAGGGAAAGGAAACTAGAGAGGGAAAGGAAACTAGTGAGGGAAAGGAAACTAGAGAGGGAAAGGAAACTAGTGAGGGAAAGGAAACAAGTGGGGAAAAGGAAACTAGAGAGGGAAAGGAAACAAGTGGGGAAAAGGAAACTAGTGAGGGAAAGGAAACAAGTGGGGAAAAGGAAACTAGAGAGGGAAAGATAGCTAGAGAGGGAAATAAAAACTAGAGAGGAAAAGGAAACTAGAGAAGGAAAGAAAGCTAGAGAGGGAAAGGAAACTAGAGAGGGAAAGGAAACTAGAGAGGGGAAGGAAACTGGGGAAATGTATATAAGATACTTTTTCCATATTGTTTAATAAAAGATCTAATTTTTGTCAAGTTTAAAGAAGAGACGTTGGAGGCTGATGCCGAGCCGGTCTCACACTCATTATCCCGCATAACTGATTTGTGCTTCTTACGGTGAAGGCGACTATCCGTGTGGAGAGGTGCCGGGACGGAGGGACGGGCTGCGAACACTTCCTCAAGTTCAGGGTACCCGGGACTTGTTCCAGCATCAACAACAAGGATTCCTACTGGAGTTTCATCATAGCTAACTTCGACCCGGTCGTACGATGCCCCATCAGACCCGTAAGTATGACAGACGTGACACCCAGGTATTTAAGTAAAACTTGTCTGTCGTGGGGCCTAACCTACCGGGACCATTTCGATTAAATTCGGCGTACATGTTCAGGCGAATAACACCCCGTGAGGAGATCGAGGAGAGATTTTTAACTCCAAATGAACCCCCGAAACTCTGAGAAATCTACGGGAGGGATTCTCGAAACTGGTTTCGATCATTTTTACTTAAAAAATAAATTTGTCTTGTCCCCACTGAAATGGAAACCGACAGGTGAACTACCACTGTTGGAGGCTTTATAAATATGTTCAATGCGATATTGTGGTGTTTACATTCACCGTCTTGATTTCATTGATTGGAAAGTTAATTGTAAAATTTCGATTTAAACAAAATATATATGCTTCACAGTTTCGATAAATACCTAATCGTTGTTCACTCACTTTTACTCCATGATTCAGTCTCCTTATGGATTGTTTTCGTTAAACGTACAAACATGGGATATTAGAAATCAAACTCTTAAGGTTTAAAGTGAATTTTAATTTTTTATATATAATCATGTCAGTTTATAAATTAACATTATAATTGAAAATTATTTAAAACTCAACAATTCATTGTAAATCGGACAAGCAGTAGACATGATACTCTACTAAACAAACAAGCAGCAGACATGATATTTTATTAAACAGACAAGCAGCAGACATGATATCTAATTAAACGGACAAGCAGTAGACATGATTTTTATTAAACGGACAAGCAGCAGACATGATACTTTATTAAAACAAGCAGTAGACATGATACTCTACTAAACAAACAAGCAGCAGACATGATATTTTATTAAACAAACAAGCAGGAGACATGATATTTTATTAAACAGACAAGCAGCAGACATGATATTTTATTAAACAGACAAGCAGCAGACATGATATTTTATTAAACAGACAAGCAGCAGACATGATATTTAATTTAACGGACAAGCAGTAGACATGATTTTTATTAAACGGACAAGCAGCAGACATGATATTTAATTTAACGGACAAGCAGTAGACATGATTTTTATTAAACGGACAAGCAGCAGACATGATATTTAATTTAACGGACAAGCAGTAGACATGATTTTTATTAAACGGACAAGCAGCAGACATGATATTTAATTAAACGGACAAGCAGTAGACATGATTTTTATTAAACGGACAAGCAGCAGACATGATACTTTATTAAACAAAGCAGCAGTAGACATGATACTTTATTAAACGGACAAGCAGTAGACATGATGCTTTATAAACAGACAAGCAGTAGACATGATACTTTATTAAACGGACAAGCAGTAGACATGATGCTTTATAAACAGACAAGCAGTAGACATGATACTTCATTAAACGGACAAGCAGCAGAAATGATACTTTAATAAACAAACAAGCAGTAGACATAATACTTTATTAAACAGACAAGCAGTAGACATGATACTTCATTAAACGGACAAGCAGCAGACATGATACTTTATTAAACAAACAAGCAGTAGACATGATACTTTATTAAACGGACAAGCAGTAGACATGATGCTTTATAAACAAACAAGCAGTAGACATAATACTTTATTAAACAGACAAGCAGTAGACATGATACTTCATTAAACGGACAAGCAGCAGACATGATACTTTATTAAACAAACAAGCAGTAGACATGATACTTTATTAAACGGACAAGCAGTAGACATGATGCTTTGTAAACAGACAAGCAGTAGACAAGATACTTTATTAAACGGACAAGCAGTAGACATGATACTTTATTAAACGGACAAGCAGTAGACATGATGCTTTGTAAACAGACAAGCAGTAGACATGATACTTTATTAAACGGACAAGCAGTAGACATAATACTCTATTAAACGGACAAGCAGTAGACATGATACTCTATTAAACGGACAAGCAGTAGACATGATACTTTATTAAATGGACAAGCAGAAGACATAATACAATGAAACATTGTTAAATTCTTTAGATATTTAAAGTTAAAGCTTAGAAGGTCTAAGTTTGACCCTTATCTCTTATTTGTCTTGTACTAATACTTGTTTACACCTTTTACAGACGCACTACAAGATTCAATTTTCACAACTAAGAATACAGAGTAGTGTTAGAGCAAGACGGCTTCTGAGTTTCAGGGTCTGTTTTGTAATACAGATAAAGGGCCCCCGGATCCGGTATCAAGCTCCTAGAACTAAATTAAAGTCGTTAATTTTGATCCGACTCCCTTTCCCTCCCCCATCTGGATGTTTATTAAAACATGACGGTTAATTCTTATCTGGTTAATTAGGTAAATTAATTTTACTTAGTTGGAGGCCTGGAGCCCAACTTATCTCTTAGTTAATAAATCAAGTGATGCGCAACTTTATCTGGGGTTTAAAACCGATTAAAATGTCGATCTCTTGCCGGAGATTCGGGTTTCCATCACGTAGTCCACCTTCTGCAACTTAAAGCGCTTCATTTAGGAGGAGTTAAAGCACAAGTATAGCCAGGGGTAAAGCACAAGTACAGTCAGGGGTAAAGCACAAGTACAGCCAGGGATAAAGAACAAGTACAGCCAGGGGTAAAGCACAAGTACAGTCAGGGGTAAAGCACAAGTACAGCCAGGGATAAAGAACAAGTACAGTCAGGGGTAAAGCACAAGTACAGCCAGGGGTAAAGAACAAGAACAGTCAGGGGTAAAGTAGAAGTACAGTCAGGGGTAAAGCACAAGTACAACCACGGGTAAAGCACAAATACAGTCAGGGGTAAAGCACAAGTACAGCCAGGGGTAAAGCACAAGTACAACCACGGGTAAAGCACAAATACAGTCAGGGGTAAAGTAGAAGTGCAGTCAGGGGTAAAGCACAATTACAGTCAGGGGTAAAGTACAAGTTCAACCACGGGTAAAGTGCTAAAAAGAAGAACAGTCATGCATTGCTGGCTAAACAAACAGCTCATAATGAGGGTTTTTAAAATGATTTAAACCTATTGTAACGGGTAAATATTCAACATTGGTGGAGTCAAGGATTTCTTAAGCCACGCGTTACTTTGTCTGTAGCTCCACGCTGCAATATGTGCAGCATCACGCTTTGTTCTGCTCAATATCGCGTTACTTTGTGAATGTGGAATGTGTGGTGTGGGTTGTGAGTGTGGTTGTGTTACGTGTGTACTGACAGTGACTGCTGTGCGTGTGTGCAGGGCACCTACACCCAGAGGAACGCGACGGTGGACTCGGGCACTGCCCTCAAGTTCATCTCATCTGATGACAAGTTCGTCTGGAGGTTCGTGTTCACGTTCCAGGACGAGGAGGACCACGTGGTCGGTTGCTGCACCGGCGCAGCCAAAGTAACCCAACTAAGGCAGCAGATCCGCTCAAACAGAACCAGATCCGCAGCAGCTGACAGAGTCGCCATGTCCTCGACATAACATTGTACTCGTATTGTGTTTAGCATTAAACCTTGACATTAAAACCACTTTGTAAACAAATAGTGACTTAGTTTTCCTAATTTCTACAGTTGATATTTCATTGTTTGGATCAGGGCTTCCCGACCTTCTTCCTTCATCGACCCCCTTGCATTTTTCCATTAATACACAGCATACAGTTTGTGCTATTAATTTTTTTGTGCTCCATTAATACAGATGACAATTTGTGCTAAGAACTTATTAGAAATTACTAAGAAATAATTTTAAAAAAAGTGGTTTATATTATATTTCAGATAACAGATATAAACTTGATTTCAGATATATCGACAGTAATTATATTGATTGTAATTGAACAATAATTAAATTTTTATTACTGTGGTCATTGTGTAATGTAATATACTGATCGCTGTCGACGATAACTTCAGTAGCCTTTACTTGATTTCAATTTCCTTTGGGGTATATATATGAGTCCTATATGGTAGATTATACCTATACATTTTGAGCACAATCGGAAAAGCGGTATGGGAGATATTGGCATTTTAGTGTTTTTTTGTCTTTTTTTTAGGTTTTTCGGAACCAAATTTCGGCTAAACATTAAGTCATATCGAATAGCGGATAACACCAGCGTAACTGATTTTAAAAGATCTACAACTTTAGTCCTATGACTTTTTGTCGTAGGACCATCCCTTCTACCTTCAATGCAGACATGTTTTTCATTTTTTAGAGAAATAAACATTATTCTGTGAAGTGGCTTTCCAGTGGTTCATTATTCTAGTAATGTAAGCAGGTTAGCTAAGCGCCCCAACTTCACTTCTACTTTTAGTAACCTTACTACTTTTAGTAACCTCTCTATTCCACTCATTATTAACTATTTCGGTAGTGTTGAATATATTACTTGTAAGCCAGGCGGAACGTTCGAGCGGCGCGATGCCTAGTTTTATTTTCAGGTGGTGAGGTAGTATTTGCTCGAGGTAGAAGAATGCACTTGATCCTGAGATAGTGCCTAGGGGGTGGGGGGTTGTGGTCGGAGACGCCATGTCAAGTGCAGGGGGAAGTGTTATCTCTTTACTAGATCCGTCCTTGGTAGTGGGGCTTAGAAACAATGTCTCGTTATACATAGATGACCTCTTCTGTCGAATTATTTTTAACTGCATTGAACTAAGCTGTTTTAGTTATTGTTTTGTCATGCTATGAATAAATTATTATGTTTAGGCTGGAAAAAGGCTGGTTAAGCCAAAACGTTGCCGATATGAAGTAGTTTAGTCTTCTTCTTCTTCTTCCTTCTACCCTGATAGGATCCTCGTTACTATACTAAATAGTTATTCAGGGTACAGCTAGCATCACTACTAATTGAATAATTAAGTTTTTTGTAATAAAGGATTAAGATTAATAAATTTGTTTTGTTTTCGCATAAACCCACCTTGAAATCTAGATGTAAACAAACCTCCTTTCTCTCTAATCTTTTACATACTACCTACATTTATAAGGTAACATTTTATTTTTATGTTAACTATATATTTAATTGTTTTTATTATCATTATTATTTTTGTTTAATTATGGATTTTTGTTGCAAAACTATAATCGATATTAGATGTTTGTACAATGTAGTTTACACTGAGTTCTCTCTTGCTCACGTATTGACACCACAACATTTCATGGAAATCCTGTGTGGGATTTCCTGACCGGTCGAGGTGCTGGCCGGTCGAGGTGCTGGCGGGTCGAGGTGCTGGCCGGTCGAGGTGCTGGCGGGTCGAGGTGCTGGCCGGTCAAGGTGCTGGCGGGTCGAGGTGCCGGCCGGTCGAGGTGAACCGGCCAGACATTATCATATTTTTACTTGATCCAAGCTGAGGAGGACTTTGGTAGATGTATAGTCAGGGTGTAATGTGTCCCCCTTTTTTTGGAATTTTTTCTTGTCAAAATTGCTTGTTTTGTATGCTACTTATACCACCATATTTATTTTTTATTACAGGCACTGATGATGGCCGAGAGGCCGAAAGCTATATCGTTTTGAGAAATAAACATTATTCTGTGAAGTGGCTTTCCAGTGGTTCATTATTCTAGTAATGTAAGCAGGTTAGCTAAGCGCCCCAACTTCACTTCTACTTTTAGTAACCTTACTACTTTTAGTAACCTCTCTATTCCACTCATTATTAACTATTTCGGTAGTGTTGAATATATTACTTGTAAGCCAGGCGGAACGTTCGAGCGGCGCGATGCCTAGTTTTATTTTCAGGTGGTGAGGTAGTATTTGCTCGAGGTAGAAGAATGCACTTGATCCTGAGATAGTGCCTAGGGGGTGGGGGGTTGTGGTCGGAGACGCCATGTCAAGTGCAGGGGGAAGTGTTATCTCTTTACTAGATCCGTCCTTGGTAGTGGGGCTTAGAAACAATGTCTCGTTATACATAGATGACCTCTTCTGTCGAATTATTTTTAACTGCATTGAACTAAGCTGTTTTAGTTATTGTTTTGTCATGCTATGAATAAATTATTATGTTTAGGCTGGAAAAAGGCTGGTTAAGCCAAAACGTTGCCGATATGAAGTAGTTTAGTCTTCTTCTTCTTCTTCCTTCTACCCTGATAGGATCCTCGTTACTATACTAAATAGTTATTCAGGGTACAGCTAGCATCACTACTAATTGAATAATTAAGTTTTTTGTAATAAAGGATTAAGATTAATAAATTTGTTTTGTTTTCGCATAAACCCACCTTGAAATCTAGATGTAAACAAACCTCCTTTCTCTCTAATCTTTTACATACTACCTACATTTATAAGGTAACATTTTATTTTTATGTTAACTATATATTTAATTGTTTTTATTATCATTATTATTTTTGTTTAATTATGGATTTTTGTTGCAAAACTATAATCGATATTAGATGTTTGTACAATGTAGTTTACACTGAGTTCTCTCTTGCTCACGTATTGACACCACAACATTTCATGGAAATCCTGTGTGGGATTTCCTGGCCGGTCGAGGTGCTGGCCGGTCGAGGTGCTGGCCGGTCGAGGTGCTGGCCGGTCGAGGTGCTGGCCGGTCGAGGTGCTGGCCGGTAGAGGTGCTGGCCGGTCAAGGTTCAGACCGGTCGAGGTGCTGACCGGTCGAGGTGCTGACCGGTCGAGGTGCTGACCGGTCGAGGTGCTGGCCGGTCGAGGTGCTGGCGGGTCGAGGTGCCGGCCGGTCGAGGTGCTGGCGGGTCGAGGTGCTGGCCGGTCGAGGTGCTGGCGGGTCGAGGTGCTGGCCGGTCAAGGTGCTGGCGGGTCGAGGTGCCGGCCGGTCGAGGTGAACCGGCCANTTTGGAAAAAAATTGTTCGTATCTTTCTTGTAGAGCACTAAATTTGCAACAATTTTTATTTTTCACATTTTTTCCTAAACCCTGTACTTTCCGAAATAGAACTTCAAAGATGCAATATTATTTTTTAAATATAAAAAATAACATCTTTTCTGAGGACGAAAGGGGTCTATTTTTGTTATCCCGCCCCTCCCAGTTAGATTTTTTGGGTATTTACTACCTATGGAAGTACAAATAGCCACCACTAACCACAATTAATAACCACTGGTAACCAATACTAACCGCCACTATCTAACAATAAACTAAATTTTCAGGTTTTTTGTTCATCCTTTCTTGTAGAGCATTAAATTTGCAACAAATTTTATATTTCACATTTTTTTCTAAAACCAATATTTTCCGCAATATAGAGCTACAAAGATGCAATATTTTTTGAAAATAGCAAAAAACCATATTTTCTGAGGGCGAAAAGGGTCAATTTTTTGCTATCCCTCCCCCAGACAGTGATTTTTTGGGTATATCCTACATATGGAAATACAAATAACCATCACTAACCTCCACAACTAGGGTTTTGCAGTTATTTAAAAAATAATATTGCTTCTTTGAAGCTCTATATTTCGAAAAATATAGGTTTTAGAAAAAAATGTGAAATAGAAAAATTGTCCCCAATTAAGTGCTCTACAAGAAAGGATGTACAAAAAACCCCGAAAATTTAGTTTATTATTTGTTAGTGGTGGTTAGCATTGGTTAGTAGTTGTGGTTAATGGTGGTTATTTGTACTTCTATTGGTAGGATATACCCAAAAAATTTACCTGGGAAGGGTGGGATAGCAAAAATAGACCTCTTTCGTCTTCAAGAAAGATGTTATTTTTGATACTTTCAAAAAAAATTGCATCTTTGAAGCTCTATAATTCGGCAAGTATAGGGTTTAGGAAAAAAATCTGTTTTATCAAAATTGATGCAAATTTAGTGCTCTAAAAGAAAGATACGAACAATTTTTTTTCCAAAACATATAGGTAAAGAGTTATAAAGAAAAAACTAAAACTTCGCATATTTTGGCCTCCCTCTGGGTTAGCACAGGGTCTAGGAGGTCGAAAACTTGGGTTTTTAACTAATGTCTAGGTACGTACAATATAAAAAAAGAAAATATAAAAAAAATTATTTAAAAAGTTAGTTACAATGTAAGAAAAAGTTTTTATGACCTTTTGCAAGGTAAAATGTACTTATCGACTGGACTATAAACGTTAAATAGGACAACCTGTTACGTTTATTCTTTTATGCCACGGCTCAGCCGGAAGGGGAGGGGGGTTCGCCGGTGAAAAGGGACCACGGTAAGTGGAGGACCGGGGATATTGGAGAAATGGGTGAGGATAAATCAGAAAGCAGAACAATACAGCGCCCAACGTCTAGAGTAAGGGGGGGAAAGGAAAGTGGAGGACAGACGAGGAAATCCCTCCAGGGTAAGTATCGGTGTGTGTGTGTGTCTGTGTGTGTGTGTGTATGGGTGTGAGAAACTGAGGGGGAGTGTGGACAGGGAAGGGTAGGTAGGTTCAGGTGTGGAGAATTTAAGACAAGGAAAAAAAAAAACAGGGATAAAGAGAAGGATGGGTATTTAGGTGCAAGTCGTCTGGATAGGTGCTTATAGATCTAAGAGAGTGGATGGGTGGACGGAACTCTTGAGAAGGTAGGAGGAGATTACTCAATTCAGAACGTTCTCTATCCCTCTGACGAGTCAGTCTACTGGATACCAATAGCTATAATCCCAACATACATTATAATAACACAGGGTGAGTAATAACTTAAGTTCATACACATTAAATGATAATTTCATAAAACAACCAGATATATTTAACATAACAATAAACTCCCAAGCCCAAAAATTTATTCTATATAAATAAATGTCCCTCAGAACACTAACAAAAAAAATCTGTATATGTATATACATCAGTAATGTCGCGACAATCAGCGATTACTCAAGAAAACTACTAATTAATTTGCACATAGGTTTTTTGTTCCTTTTAATCTTATTAAACAGAAAATTTAGAAACTTAACTTAACAGTAACCACAACAACTAAATAATTAAAATAATAATAACCACAATAGTAAACCTAACCCTAACCACTAAATGATATTTAGAATAATTATACATAACCTTTCATTGGTTTAGTCCAATAAATATTATATAAACATGTTTCCCCAAATAGAACAAGCAACAAGTAAATAACAAATAAAGTACATATAAATCTATCTCATTCCCAACAACATAGATGGTAATTTGCTCTTTACTATATCCTAAATAAACTCACCCTAAAGGTAACAAACAAACTATAAAGATAAACCCCAAGAGCCATAAACAATTTCCAATGAATGACATATAGGTACTGACATTCTAATTAAAAGACCAATATTAGCGGTCGTACCATACGCCGACCAGAAAGTATAAAATGGATATAAAAAGAAATAATAACTTAGTGATATGCAACAATATAGTTTCGCCGAATATATCTATGTTATTGATTACCTATATTTCGAGATCAATTAACTCAGGTAATTCCATGCTCAACAATTTTTCCAACTGGACAGTCCCCAGTATGAGTGATAGATTCAAATCCCCAAGAAAACACCCCAGTATTTTTAACACATCAAAAAGAAAGAAAAATTATAAGGAGATAAAGTCCGGTACCTTGTTATCGAGGTTATGACCTCAATTTAACTTTTACCCACTTCGACGAGTGATGGTGAGTAGAGCTTTATCCTAGTTAGACATAGGGAGCCTGTTGAGCGTGTCCGTTTTCCGTGGGTGGTGCGCACCTAAGTCTTTCACCAAACGTTTTCCATTTTTAGGGTTTCGTTGGTAAAACCAAAAAAAAGAAACCCTTATAGTTTCGTTCCTGTGTCCGTCTGTCACTCTGTACGGTTCCAATAACTTTTGAACCAAAAGAGATAAAAGCGTGAAACTTACCAGTATTAAAGATCGTTTTGACGCGCACACAGGAAAAATATAGAGAACTCAAAATAATCAGCTGTTCAAATTCAAAATGGCGGATAAT
>KZ651152.1:1929093-1954540 GCA_001010745.2 Gerris buenoi | reverse complement strand
TTTTTTAACAATCATGCTCAAACACCTTCTCTCTATCCAGGGGATTGAAGGTAAAAAAAATAATGATACGGTACGCAGGTCTGGTACAAATTAAGTTTAAAAATATTTTACATTAAAAAAAATGTGATACCATACGTTTTTGAACTTAATATTTTTCCGGGGGAAGGCACCCGGACCCCTTTCTTCTGTAAAAAAAAAAGTCCTGGATATTCCTGTATAAACATCAGTGGTACATGAAAAATTCAAGACATATTAAGTGGTACGCCACCAAAAAAGTTTGGAAACCCCTAGTGCAGGGGGTTCCCAATCTTGCTTATTATTTTATTTATTTATTTATTTTTATAGATAGGAGAAAAACCTTCAAAAGGCACCTAACTGGGGCTAGGCAGGTAGTGCGGGATTTTTACCTCGCTAAAAATATCTATGAACCACGATGACCCTGTCCAAACTCACGCTACTATTCGCCATTCGCCCAAACCCATGTTACTATTCGTCCAAACCCACAATAATATTTGTCAAAACCCATGTTACTAATCGTCCAAACTCATGTTATTATTCGTCTAAACCCATGTTACTATTCGCCCAAACCCATGTTACTATTCGTCCTAACCCATGTTACTATTCGTCTAAACCCATGTTACTAATTCATCCAAACCCACAATAATATTCGTCCAAACCCATGTTACTATTCGTCCAAACTCATGTTACTATTCGTCCAAACTCACGTTACTGTTCACCCAAATCCATGATACTATTCGTCCAAACCCATGTTACTATTCGTCCAAACCCATGATACTATTCGTCCAAACTCACGTTACTATTGACCCAAATCCATGTTACTATTCGTCCAAACCCATGTTACTATTCGTCCAAACCCACAATGATATTCGTCCAAACCCCATGTTCGTATTATTTATTATTCGTCCACCCAAATCGTATTATTCATACAAGAATGATATTTGCCATTTACCACAAAAATTGGTAGTCGTTTTATAAAACATTTAATTTAAAATAAAAATAAAATTATTACCTACTCAAGTTGTTTGTTATGACATTTAAAAACAAGTTATTATTAAATCGTCTCAAGGAAGAAAAAAAGGAAGAGGAAAAATCTTAGTGTTAAATGAGTTGCAACGAAGATTGACATAGTTAATCATGACGAAAGTCATTTGTCAGTCAGTGTGTCTTGGCTTGGTTATAATTTAGTTATCAGATCAATGTTATAAATGAGGTATTTGTTATGAACTGAATATGAATTATTCTGCACAGTTTTTCCCTGATCTTTTTTCGTTGTTTTATTTAAACTGTCATTGTAATGTATTGTTATTGTGGTTATACGAGGTGCGGCCAGCCGGCCAGCACAGAGTGGCGATATCAAACAAGGATGCTTTAGTGGCGCACCTAAGATCTGTTTCTTTAAAATTATTTTCTCGA
The DNA here is from genome assembly GCA_001010745.2 of Gerris buenoi. Taxonomy (NCBI): domain Eukaryota; kingdom Metazoa; phylum Arthropoda; class Insecta; order Hemiptera; family Gerridae; genus Gerris; species Gerris buenoi. Next base: position 1,953,106 of record KZ651152.1, on the reverse strand, counting down.
TTTCACACTGGGGTATGATTACTCTGAACATAGATATTCTGATTCTGAACATAGATTATTCTGAACATTGGTCCACTAGTTTAGGCTCCACGTGTCTGCATAGGGCATAGACTAAAATTGTGTTGTTTAAATGGCTACACTGTTTCATTGCTTAAGGTGGGTTCACAGCTAGCGGATACTTATTTGCGGAGGGCTATATAGATAACAAAATACTGTCGGAGAACCGTCAAGACGGAGGACGGAGTCGTTGTTTCCCTCCCCTCGAGTTTCGTTTGGCCAGGTTATAAACATAGCCAATTATAACAATGTTTTTTCAACTTGAATTTAGTTCTCTTGCTTGAAAAAAACTTATGTAATAGGATTAGATAAGGACTTTTATTGTTATATAAATAAGAAATAGGTAAATACAGGGTGGCACAAAAGTATGGAAACCCCTGAATAACTCGTCAGAAATGCATTTTTTTGAAAAAAGTTAAATACAAAAGCTCAGGATTTTTCCTTAGCTAATCAATGGTGACCTTGGATTTGACCTTAAACTTGCCCTTAAGGGTAATTTGATGGTCAACTTTGTTATTTTAAATGGGAACCCCCATTTTTTATTGCAGATTTGAAAAGAGCAGGAAATTTGATGAAAAATATGACCTTGACCATGTCCTTGAGCATGCCCTTTAGGGTCATAATTGTTTTTCCAATGGGAAATCCTAATTTGTACTGCGGGTTGCAAAATAACCAAAATTTTCCCTTTAACAGTGGCCTTGACCATAGCCTACAAAACGCCCTTGACCATGATCTTCAAGGTCATTTCAACCCTTCTCCCCTTCCCTTTTTTATTCATTTATTGGTTTTTAGTACTTTTATTACATTTTTTTCATGAAGGTCGACCACATCCTTGCCTATGACCAGAAATAAGACCATGAAGAAAAAAAATTGAATAAAAGTACTGAAAACAAATAAATTAATTAAAAAAATGGAGGGGGAAGGGTTGAAATGACCTTGAAGGTCTTGGTCAAGGGTGTTACGTAGGCTATGGTCAAGGCCACTGTTAAAGGAAAAAGTTTAGTTATTTCGCAATACGCAATACAAATTATGGTTTCCCATTGGAAAAACAATTTTGACCTTCGAATGGCCTTAAAGGGCATGCTCAAGGACATGGTCAAGGTCATATTTTTCATCAAATTTCCTGCTCTTTTCAAATCTGCAATAAAAAATGGGGGTTCCCATTTAAAATAACAAAGTTGACCATCAAATTACCCTTAAGGGCAAGTTTAAGGTCAAATCCAAGGTCACCATTGATTAGCTAAGGAAAAATCCTGAGCTTTTGTATTTAACTTTTTTCAAAAAAATGCATTTCTGACGAGTTATTCAGGGGTTTCCATACTTTTGTGCCACCCTGTATATAATAAAAATGATGAAGGAACAGATATAATAAGCACAGATATAAAAAAAAACACGGACAAATACACAGATGAAGATAAAACACTGATAAAAAAACGTATACTAAACAAAGATGCATAGCAGATTATAATAAAAATAATGTAGGAACAAATTCAGATTCAATAAAACAATTGTAATATAAAAAAAAAGGAAATAAGAAGAGGACGAAGTGAAGGTTTCATACAGGTTTAAAAGCGGCACCGCAAAAAAGATGGTTTGGAACCAACTTTCTGCGGTGCCGCAAAAGAGTCGCCATAGATGAATCCCTCCGAGCCTCCGTAAATACGGATCCGCTAGCTACGAACCCACCTTTATCCGAATAATCTGATATCCAGGTGGTCAGAATCCGGACAATCCGTTCTTAACTGAATTTTTAAAATTAAAATTTAAATTAAAATGATTTCCTTAATTAAATAAAATAATAATTAACTGGGTTGCTAATTTGAAGTTCACATGAACAAGATCCAGTCTTGACATTTTCATTTTATAAACACAATTTTTATCTGATTCTTTTTTTTTTCAAATCTTTTATAAATTATTATTAGGCCAAGGTAAAAAGTATTAAAATCAAATGAGCAGTTAAAATTCAATGGATTATTCTTATTACATTTATAAAATATGTATTTATAATTTTCATTCAATTATAAAACTAATAAAAAAAATTGCAATTTAAATAATTGTATGTTGCTAGTTTTATCTAATCAATGTATTCCAACCTTGGTATGATGATTTTTTTATTATATTTAAAATCCTAAATGCATTATTTTTTAACTAAACGATGCAAGTGCATTCATAAAAAATTATAATAAAGCTTATTGTTTCGGCCATGGAAATTCATACTGAATTTAAAACTGCGTGTTGTTAACATAAAGTTATACTTTTAATTTTAGCATCAATTATTATTATTATTCAAATAAACTAAATTCTTAAATATTTTATATTTATTCATCTCGTTTAGATTAAAATAAGATAAAATTGTATTTTTTTAACTCAGAGATCTCATACTGCATTTTTTTTTTTTTTTTTTTTTTTTTTTTTTTTTAATAAATAATTATAACTATAGTTAAAAAAAATCTTTAGTTCATGCTCTGTGTTATTAGGTTTATTATGTATGTTATTTTGCTTGTTCGTTTCTTTCTCTGTGTTATTTAGTTGAATGCTTATACATATATTTAGTTGGTTTGTTTAGCTGTGTTATGTAGTTAAATGCTTATCTATTTAGTTTAATTGTTTGTTTTTCAATGATATTTAATTTGTTAGTTAGTTTGTTTCCGTGTGATGTTTAGTTTGTTTGTTTGTTTCTCAGTGTTATTTAGTCATTTTTTTTTCTTTTTCAATATTATTTTATTTGTATATTGGTTTGTTTCCGTGTGATGTTGTTAGTTTTGTTGTTTAGTTTTGTGTTTGTTTATTTTAGTGTGATATTTAGTTTTTATTTGTTTATCACTATTTACTTTGTTTATAAACTATTTCATTTGTTTGTAAAATGATTGTTTATCACTGTTAAGTTTGTTTGTAAAGTGAGTGTCCCTGTATAGTTTGTTTGTAAAATGATTGTTTATCACTGTAAAGTTTGTTTGCAAAGTGAGTGTCACTATATAGTTAGTTTGTAAAATGTTTGTTTATCACAATTGAGCTTGTTTGTAAAATGATTGTTTGTCACTACTGAGTTTGTTTGTAATGTGATTGTTTAATGCTAGTTACGAATTTCAAGGGAGTGCGTGTACGCACGTAAGTCCATTACCCATCTATAAACAGACCGCTGCATTGTGTTTTAGTTGTTCATATGTTTAGTAAGACCTCACTAAATTGATTAACTCAACTACTTAATAATAACTTAATATGCGATAATGACTTAATAATGATTGTTTTGTAGTAGAACAATATTTAAATAATCAGTGTTTGACGAATTTTAAAATGTTACTATTTTAACACAAAAAATTGTAAATTAGCTTATCTCTATTTAGTATTTTAATTTTAAGATAAGTGTTGCTCACCTTGTCCTACTTCTCTATTATGCAGCTAGACAATCTAAACGTAGATTCATCTCTTTAAATCTAGTAACCTTACAGTTTTGCCACTTTACCCCGCAACATTTTTCCCTTTCTCTTTTTTACATTTCCTGTTTCTCTTCCTTTAGTCAAATCGTGACTTGTGATACGATATACTGCTGTTTGTCTTAAGGCTGCACGGGAACGGAGGTCGACACACGCGCCATAAAATCACGCCTCTAATATTAAGCCTAGAGACTTGAAAATTTGTATGCGTATAGTTTAGGAAAAGCCAGAGAGTTGTTAGTTTTCGCTTTTTTCTTATCGCCTTTAGTTTTTTTTATAAAAAATAAAATGTGAGAGAAAAATAATTTAAAATATAAATTTCAAAATTTTAAAAACAGGCGGAAATTTATATTTTTACAAAGAGTAATTGTGTGAATTTTGGTCAAAAAATATTAAGCTGGTGAGGCGTAATTTTATGGGAACTTTTTTTATATTTATTATCTGGTTAACTAAGTTAACCATCTGCACACAGTCAATATTGAAATTTTAATATAAAAATTACAGTAACCTAGTGGGAATCGATAATGGTCCAAGAAAACCAAATTTTAATTCCTAATGTGAATCCACTATTTTATACTAGGTGACCATTCATCCAATATAGGACGTGAGTATGCTATGTGCCACACTAATTGGCAGGCTATTTTAACCTATGATCCAGCATACTGAAAAAATTTGGGGAACTAAATCGAAAAGATTTTATTTTTGGCATATTTGTTTATTGATGCTTATAAATAAAAATCGGTCCAAGACAACTCAGACAAACTTTCTCATATACGAGTTAATAATTCCTTAGCCCAGAGTTTACCATTTATTAGTTTTTGTATGTAGATTTAATTATTACTGAGCATTTCATCAAAATATACCATAAAAAAAANGAAGTCGTGTGGTTTAACTACAGTAGATGAGAATCATTTTGTAAACTTAATTAGAAGTCGTGTGGTTTAACTACAGTAGATGAGAATCATTTTGTAAACTTAATAAGAAGTCGTGTGGTTTAACTACAGTAGATGAGAATCATTTTGTAAACTTAATTAGAAGTCGTGTGGTTTAACTACAGTAGATGAGAATCATTTTGTAAACTTAATAAGAAGTCGTGTGGTTTAACTACAGTAGATGAGAATCATTTTGTAAACTTAATTAGAAGTCGTGTGGTTTAACTACAGTAGATGAGAATCATTTTGTAAACTTAATAAGAAGTCGTGTGGTTTAACTACAGTAGATGAGAATCATTTTGTAAACTTAATTAGAAGTCGTGTGGTTTAACTACAGTAGATGAGAATCATTTTGTAAACTTAATAAGAAGTCGTGTGGTTTAACTACAGTAGATGAGAATCATTTTGTAAACTTAATTAGAAGTCGTGTGGTTTAACTACAGTAGATGAGAATCATTTTGTAAACTTAATAAGAAGTCGTGTGGTTTAACTACAGTAGATGAGAATCATTTTGTAAACTTAATTAGAAGTCGTGTGGTTTAACTACAGTAGATGAGAATCATTTTGTAAACTTAATAAGAAGTCGTGTGGTTTAACTACAGTAGATGAGAATCATTTTGTAAACTTAATTAGAAGTCGTGTGGTTTAACTACAGTAGATGAGAATCATTTTGTAAACTTAATAAGAAGTCGTGTGGTTTAACTACAGTAGATGAGAATCATTTTGTAAACTTAATTAGAAGTCGTGTGGTTTAACTACAGTAGATGAGAATCATTTTGTAAACTTAATAAGAAGTCGTGTGGTTTAACTACAGTAGATGAGAATCATTTTGTAAACTTAATTAGAAGTCGTGTGGTTTAACTACAGTAGATGAGAATCATTTTGTAAACTTAATAAGAAGTCGTGTGGTTTAACTACAGTAGATGAGAATCATTTTGTAAACTTAATTAGAAGTCGTGTGGTTTAACTACAGTAGATGAGAATCATTTTGTAAACTTAATAAGAAGTCGTGTGGTTTAACTACAGTAGATGAGAATCATTTTGTAAACTTAATTAGAAGTCGTGTGGTTTAACTACAGTAGATGAGAATCATTTTGTAAACTTAATAAGAAGTCGTGTGGTTTAACTACAGTAGATGAGAATCATTTTGTAAACTTAATTAGAAGTCGTGTGGTTTAACTACAGTAGATGAGAATCATTTTGTAAACTTAATAAGAAGTCGTGTGGTTTAACTACAGTAGATGAGAATCATTTTGTAAACTTAATTAGAAGTCGTGTGGTTTAACTACAGTAGATGAGAATCATTTTGTAAACTTAATAAGAAGTCGTGTGGTTTAACTACAGTAGATGAGAATCATTTTGTAAACTTAATTAGAAGTCGTGTGGTTTAACTACAGTAGATGAGAATCATTTTGTAAACTTAATAAGAAGTCGTGTGGTTTAACTACAGTAGATGAGAATCATTTTGTAAACTTAATTAGAAGTCGTGTGGTTTAACTACAGTAGATGAGAATCATTTTGTAAACTTAATAAGAAGTCGTGTGGTTTAACTACAGTAGATGAGAATCATTTTGTAAACTTAATTAGAAGTCGTGTGGTTTAACTACAGTAGATGAGAATCATTTTGTAAACTTAATAAGAAGTCGTGTGGTTTAACTACAGTAGATGAGAATCATTTTGTAAACTTAATTAGAAGTCGTGTGGTTTAACTACAGTAGATGAGAATCATTTTGTAAACTTAATAAGAAGTCGTGTGGTTTAACTACAGTAGATGAGAATCATTTTGTAAACTTAATTAGAAGTCGTGTGGTTTAACTACAGTAGATGAGAATCATTTTGTAAACTTAATTAGAAGTCGTGTGGTTTAACTACAGTAGATGAGAATCATTTTGTAAACTTAATAAGAAGTCGTGTGGTTTAACTACAGTAGATGAGAATCATTTTGTAAACTTAATTAGAAGTCGTGTGGTTTAACTACAGTAGATGAGAATCATTTTGTAAACTTAATAAGAAGTCGTGTGGTTTAACTACAGTAGATGAGAATCATTTTGTAAACTTAATTAGAAGTCGTGTGGTTTAACTACAGTAGATGAGAATCATTTTGTAAACTTAATAAGAAGTCGTGTGGTTTAACTACAGTAGATGAGAATCATTTTGTAAACTTAATTAGAAGTCGTGTGGTTTAACTACAGTAGATGAGAATCATTTTGTAAACTTAATAAGAAGTCGTGTGGTTTAACTACAGTAGATGAGAATCATTTTGTAAACTTAATTAGAAGTCGTGTGGTTTAACTACAGTAGATGAGAATCATTTTGTAAACTTAATAAGAAGTCGTGTGGTTTAACTACAGTAGATGAGAATCATTTTGTAAACTTAATTAGAAGTCGTGTGGTTTAACTACAGTAGATGAGAATCATTTTGTAAACTTAATAAGAAGTCGTGTGGTTTAACTACAGTAGATGAGAATCATTTTGTAAACTTAATTAGAAGTCGTGTGGTTTAACTACAGTAGATGAGAATCATTTTGTAAACTTAATAAGAAGTCGTGTGGTTTAACTACAGTAGATGAGAATCATTTTGTAAACTTAATTAGAAGTCGTGTGGTTTAACTACAGTAGATGAGAATCATTTTGTAAACTTAATAAGAAGTCGTGTGGTTTAACTACAGTAGATGAGAATCATTTTGTAAACTTAATTAGAAGTCGTGTGGTTTAACTACAGTAGATGAGAATCATTTTGTAAACTTAATAAGAAGTCGTGTGGTTTAACTACAGTAGATGAGAATCATTTTGTAAACTTAATTAGAAGTCGTGTGGTTTAACTACAGTAGATGAGAATCATTTTGTAAACTTAATAAGAAGTCGTGTGGTTTAACTACAGTAGATGAGAATCATTTTGTAAACTTAATTAGAAGTCGTGTGGTTTAACTACAGTAGATGAGAATCATTTTGTAAACTTAATAAGAAGTCGTGTGGTTTAACTACAGTAGATGAGAATCATTTTGTAAACTTAATTAGAAGTCGTGTGGTTTAACTACAGTAGATGAGAATCATTTTGTAAACTTAATAAGAAGTCGTGTGGTTTAACTACAGTAGATGAGAATCATTTTGTAAACTTAATTAGAAGTCGTGTGGTTTAACTACAGTAGATGAGAATCATTTTGTAAACTTAATAAGAAGTCGTGTGGTTTAACTACAGTAGATGAGAATCATTTTGTAAACTTAATTAGAAGTCGTGTGGTTTAACTACAGTAGATGAGAATCATTTTGTAAACTTAATAAGAAGTCGTGTGGTTTAACTACAGTAGATGAGAATCATTTTGTAAACTTAATTAGAAGTCGTGTGGTTTAACTACAGTAGATGAGAATCATTTTGTAAACTTAATAAGAAGTCGTGTGGTTTAACTACAGTAGATGAGAATCATTTTGTAAACTTAATTAGAAGTCGTGTGGTTTAACTACAGTAGATGAGAATCATTTTGTAAACTTAATAAGAAGTCGTGTGGTTTAACTACAGTAGATGAGAATCATTTTGTAAACTTAATTAGAAGTCGTGTGGTTTAACTACAGTAGATGAGAATCATTTTGTAAACTTAATAAGAAGTCGTGTGGTTTAACTACAGTAGATGAGAATCATTTTGTAAACTTAATTAGAAGTCGTGTGGTTTAACTACAGTAGATGAGAATCATTTTGTAAACTTAATAAGAAGTCGTGTGGTTTAACTACAGTAGATGAGAATCATTTTGTAAACTTAATTAGAAGTCGTGTGGTTTAACTACAGTAGATGAGAATCATTTTGTAAACTTAATAAGAAGTCGTGTGGTTTAACTACAGTAGATGAGAATCATTTTGTAAACTTAATTAGAAGTCGTGTGGTTTAACTACAGTAGATGAGAATCATTTTGTAAACTTAATAAGAAGTCGTGTGGTTTAACTACAGTAGATGAGAATCATTTTGTAAACTTAATTAGAAGTCGTGTGGTTTAACTACAGTAGATGAGAATCATTTTGTAAACTTAATAAGAAGTCGTGTGGTTTAACTACAGTAGATGAGAATCATTTTGTAAACTTAATTAGAAGTCGTGTGGTTTAACTACAGTAGATGAGAATCATTTTGTAAACTTAATTAGAAGTCGTGTGGTTTAACTACAGTAGATGAGAATCATTTTGTAAACTTAATAAGAAGTCGTGTGGTTTAACTACAGTAGATGAGAATCATTTTGTAAACTTAATTAGAAGTCGTGTGGTTTAACTACAGTAGATGATGTTTCAGTATTCGATAACGTACTTTATTAAACACAAGACAAGACTATGTCAATGTCACAACAAAACAATAATGTCAACAATAAAATCTCCCACATCCCCTCTTCTGGGACTTTCAAATCTCCTCGATGAGCCTCTTAGGTGGTTGGAGAACTCTGGTACTTCTACGAAGTTCCGTTGGTCGCATTGTGGTATCAGGTTGTTTCTTCTTCCTGTTGTCCGATGGATTCGCCATAGTGGAGTGGTATAGTTGTGGCGCGGGGAAGTCCCGTGATGCAACTCGCTTAGCAGCTGGGATCAGCATATGTCTGTTGCGTCGGACTGTCCCTTGAGACGTCTGCACTAAGTAACTTCTAGGTACGGCTAGCTTTTTGATGATAGTGCCATACCTTCTTAAGTCCACTATCCATACTCTTGTTTTCTCTTTTAAGGGTCTCANCATTTCGTAGTCCGACAACTAGCCGGTCTCGAATGAGTTCTTCCTCCAGACAACCGTAATTGCAACTTTTCGCTAGTCGGTAGAGATCTTCTATAAAAGTTTCTACCGGCTCGCCCTCAGCTTGCACCCGTTTATTGAATTTAACTCGTTCATATATAACGTTGCGTTTACCCGAAAAGAAAGCGTTAAATTTTCCAAACACTTCGCGGAACGAAGAGGCATCTTTCTCGGACAGCTTGAATGACAGCAGCAAATCTTCGGCCCTATCACCCATTAAATAAATCAATGTGTTAATTTGGCGTTCTTCACTCTGATCTACGAGTCCCGAGCAAGAACGATAACGGTTAAATCGACGGCTCCAAGTGGGCCACTCCTCTGCCTGAAACGAAAACATAGGAGGCGCGCACATACCCGGATTAACGTTATTCAATACTGTAAGATTCTCTTTGGATTCTACCATTTTTGTATACTCACGGCTCTATATCGTTTTAGAACACCGCTGCCACCATGTTTCAGTATTCGATAACGTACTTTATTAAACACAAGACAAGACTATGTCAATGTCACAACAAAACAATTATGTCAACAATAAAATCTCCCACAGATGAGAATCATTTTGTAAACTTAATAAGAAGTCGTGTGGTTTAACTACAGTAGATGAGAATCATTTTGTAAACTTAATTAGAAGTCGTGTGGTTTAACTAGAGTATATGAGAATCATTTTGAGAACTTAATAAGAAGTCGTGTGGTTTAACTAGAGTATATGAGAATCATGTTGTGAACGTAATAAGAAGTCGTGTTGTTTAACTATAATAGATAATAATCATGTTATGAACTTAATAAGAAGTCGTGTGGTTAAACTAGAGTAGATGAGAATCATGTTGTGAACTTAATACGAAGTCGTGTGGTTTAACTACAGTAGATAGTAGATGAGAATCATGTTGTGAACGTAATAAGAAGTCGTGTGGTTTAACTACAGTAGATAGTAGATAAGAATCATGTTGTGAACTTAATAAGAACCACGACTTGTTGTTGTAGGTTTAACTACAGTAGATAGTAGATGGTAGATGAGAATCATGTTGTGGACTTAATAAGAAGTCGTGCGGTTTAATCGTACAGTTGAAGGGAATCCTGTAGTTTAGCTATAGTATAACAAAGTAGTGGAGTTTAACTGTTATGAAATGAAGTCTAAAAGCATTTTTCTTATACGTGCTTTATGTAACATAAGTTAATCACAGTAAAATGAAGTCATATAGACATATAGATATATATACATGTAGTTACAATGGAGTCAAGCTGTTTAACAACTAAGATAAGAAGTTGGCATGCATCCTACGTTGTACGGCTCTCTTAGATGACATTACAGCTGAAATAACTTTAGAGAATAAATAACATCTAAACCAAGAGAGAATATTCCAATCTTTGCTCTATATTTAGTTTTATCTATTTTCAAACTTGGCTTGTACTTCTCTCTTCCTGCTGATATTCGTAGGGAGAACCCAACGAAAAAAAAAACACGGTAGGGGCTACTAGTTACATGCTCAAATCCGTACTCTTTCGCGAAGCGGGTGAATTCGTACGATTTAAACTGTGGACCGTTGTCCGTCCGTTATTGTTGACATTATTGTTTTAGAACACCGCTGCCACCATGTTTCAGTATTCGATAACGTACTTTATTAAACACAAGACAAGACTATGTCAATGTCACAACAAAACAATTATGTCAACAATAAAATCTCCCACAGATGAGAATCATTTTGTAAACTTAATAAGAAGTCGTGTGGTTTAACTACAGTAGATGAGAATCATTTTGTAAACTTAATTAGAAGTCGTGTGGTTTAACTAGAGTATATGAGAATCATTTTGAGAACTTAATAAGAAGTCGTGTGGTTTAACTACAGTAGATGAGAATCATTTTGTAAACTTAATTAGAAGTCGTGTGGTTTAACTAGAGTATATGAGAATCATTTTGAGAACTTAATAAGAAGTCGTGTGGTTTAACTAGAGTATATGAGAATCATGTTGTGAACGTAATAAGAAGTCGTGTTGTTTAACTATAATAGATAATAATCATGTTATGAACTTAATAAGAAGTCGTGTGGTTAAACTAGAGTAGATGAGAATCATGTTGTGAACTTAATACGAAGTCGTGTGGTTTAACTACAGTAGATAGTAGATGAGAATCATGTTGTGAACGTAATAAGAAGTCGTGTGGTTTAACTACAGTAGATAGTAGATAAGAATCATGTTGTGAACTTAATAAGAACCACGACTTGTTGTTGTAGGTTTAACTACAGTAGATAGTAGATGGTAGATGAGAATCATGTTGTGGACTTAATAAGAAGTCGTGCGGTTTAATCGTACAGTTGAAGGGAATCCTGTAGTTTAGCTATAGTATAACAAAGTAGTGGAGTTTAACTGTTATGAAATGAAGTCTAAAAGCATTTTTCTTATACGTGCTTTATGTAACATAAGTTAATCACAGTAAAATGAAGTCATATAGACATATAGATATATATACATGTAGTTACAATGGAGTCAAGCTGTTTAACAACTAAGATAAGAAGTTGGCATGCATCCTACGTTGTACGGCTCTCTTAGATGACATTACAGCTGAAATAACTTTAGAGAATAAATAACATCTAAACCAAGAGAGAATATTCCAATCTTTGCTCTATATTTAGTTTTATCTATTTTCAAACTTGGCTTGTACTTCTCTCTTCCTGCTCATATTCGTAGGGAGAACCCAACGAAAAAAAAAACACACGAAAACCAACTTTACTAATAACATTTTTGTTTAGTTTGTTGTTTCAAGTAATATTTATCATCTGAACTTACATGCTAGAATCCGAATTAGTTTAATAGAATCAGACCATAATAGGTTTTCAATTTGGCTGCAAGGATAATGTTTCGGTTAAAGTTAAAACCTGCCGCATTCAAAATCAACCTGAAAGAGCTTTAAATTATACAATGTAATATGCCAAATAAGTATGAACTTAATTTTTAACACCCATTTTGAACCTATTTGATTTGATTGAAAAAACCTTTTGTTACTTAAATAATTGTCTTCCGCCATATGTATTATAAGGGCCACCATTTTTGAAAATCTTAAGAATCTGAGCTTAGACTCTACTTACTAGTTTGCTTGTGAGTGCCCACGATTCAGAGCTATAGCTTAAAATAGGTGCATACGTGGACTTATACACCGCCATTTTAGTATTACTGGAAATTTCTTACTTTCTCGGGAACTCGTGGTTTACTTTATAGAACATCCTTCCGGCTGCAGTAATTCGGCTACTGATTTCCAAGTTCTGTTTCCTATCCCTGCTAATGTCCATTCCTAGATACTTGAAATTGACCACTTGCTTTAGCTGCTCCCTTTATGGCTATCTTATGGCTACGGTCCTCTCGAGCAACCACCATCGTCACAGTCTTTTCTAAACTTATTTTCAAACCCCTCTTTTCCATTTCCCTATTTAGAAGATTCGTGTTATATTGAAGCTTGCCTTCGCTTTCAGCAAGCAGAACTATGTCTTCGGCATAGGCCAGGATATTTATATTTGGCATTTTCAGACGCCAGCTACCGATATTAAATCTCCTCATTCCTTTGCTGCTTTTAGCGAATATTCGAAGAAAATTAAGCTGTTGCCATGGCTTCAACATTTTTGTAATGAGAATTTTTGAAAATTTTCTCCATGGAACTCCGTTTCAGACCATTCTAAATCGATTCCTAAAATTTAACACTTTTTTTATGTATGCATGTATGTAATATTGTATATATGTGTCACTCCAGACGATATCTCTCCCTAGGATGCACTTAAAAATGTCAAACAAATTTTAAAATGTCAATAATATCAAAAGAAAGAATGAGTTCGTTGACCAGAATTTTTGGAGTTCATTTAGGGGTCAAATTTTGACCATTTAGGGTAAAAAATAGCATAAAGGCATGTTTATTCTATTTTACCCCCCTCTTATATGAAAATATGATAAAAGTGTACATGACAAAAATTACTGTACTCTTAAAGAGCTTTCCAATGACATGCGTCTTGTAGGGTAAATACAAGTTTGACTTTTGTACCCCATACCCCAGTGTACCAATTTATTTTTTTATTTCTAACCCATCTAAATTCTAAACCAAGATCATTAAATCGCTCATTAAGTCATTGTGCATGACTGGACTTTTTAATTTTTTTAATTACCTCATCTATCAGCACTATGAATAGCAGGGGGCTCAAAATGTCTCCCTGTTTGACTCCTGCTGTTGTAAGGAACTCAGAAGAAGTGTTGTTAGCAGTTCGCATTAGTTTCAAAAGATACTGTAAAAACTTTTGATTCTGCTGATATGCTCCTCTGGAACGTTCCTTTGTCTTAACTATTTTCCAAATTTCCTTCCTTAGGATGCAATCGAATGCCTTTTCTGGATCTATAAAGTTGTCATTTATTTCTTTATCATACTCAATAGCCTTCTCACTTATTTAACGGATGGTAAATAATATAAGGTCTTGAGTACTCCTGTTCGGCCTGAATCCACATTGCGCTTCTGTCAGCTGGTTTTCTACGTTCGCTCTTAGCCTTCTTTCAAGCACCCTACTATAAAGTTTTCGGGGACACTAGAGCCCTATGGTTCTTGCAGTCCCTGTTGTCACCTTTCTTATAATATCCTTTGGGATAATGCAAGTTTGTCAGGCTAGAGTAAGCACTCTTAACAGCATATCTTCTTCTCCAACTTGTCCCATAAACGTTCGAAGGTATCTTGGAATCCGGTGTCAAAGCAGTGAAGCATCACTTGAGACGAGTAGTACCTATAGTTAATTCATTAGATTACCAAGGATTCCATTCTTTGTTGATTGAAATCGAAGAATGCGTAAACTCCCGCCCCTTAATCCCTTGCAGCCTCGATCCAAAAGATGATTATACACTCACTGTTCTCCTTAATGTGGATAACCAATGTGGCTTTAGCTCATGTAGAGCAACTGCATCCAGCGGACGGAAGATGTGGAGTGGCCTCCGTGAAAGCTTCGCATGATTACATCAGAAGAGCTATTACTAAATTCTGTCCCTTGCCGATTGGACGTCTCGGTCTCGCGGATCTCCGATAAAATTGACTCTTGCAAGTAGGTTCCAAGGCCGGGAGTATAATTTATCGATTAAAGTAATCATTTAGTTTTATTTTTCTCAATGCGCAGTGTGCATGGAGATGATTGCCGCGGTAAAGAAATAACACAGCCTAATACACACTTCACAGCAGGGCCGTCCTAAGATATTTGGCGCCCGTGGGCAACTACAAATAATGCTCTTCATAAGAAAATACAGGGAATGGCTGGAGGAAGTGGGACATAGTTATAGTAAAAGGAAAACGTAAATTTATTGTCATTATAGACTAAACAAAAAAATATAATCTATACTCTATACAAGATTAATGAAACAAAACCTGTACGAAAATTACAAAACAAAAAGCTGCAATTTGAAGAGGCAATACTAAAACAATATGCAGTACTGAGACTGAGGCCACGTTAAGATATGTAGACTCAGTTTTCAAGTAGATTATTTCCTAAACTAAGTTCCACAGTAGATATATTTGCCAATAAATATACGAGTTTAAAATAAAGGCATCCCTCGATAAAATTATTTTCTACACCGTCATATGTTTCACTCAACGTTGCAGCATTCTTTCTAAGTGTCTTTATTTAAATTATTAAACTGACTAGAACTAGAAACCCAAATATCGAGTAAATGTCATCATAGGCACACCTTCTCTTTTTTACTTCAGCTATAAGTTTATCAATAATTGCATAATATGAATTTATGCGAAATTCGGCATTGACATTAAATTTAACTTGTTTCGATGTATCTTAGTCGTATTGTGTTTTACTTCGAATTCGCTTTGTGATCATCACATCCGGATATTTGTGATGGTTAAATGATCCTGTATATCGTTGACAGTACAAATTTTACTAAAGAAGAAAA
Source organism: Gerris buenoi (assembly GCA_001010745.2). Lineage (NCBI taxonomy): Eukaryota > Metazoa > Arthropoda > Insecta > Hemiptera > Gerridae > Gerris > Gerris buenoi. Next base: position 1,938,013 of record KZ651152.1, on the reverse strand, counting down.
TTATCTTCATATATTTTATCCAAGGTAACTTTTAAAATTTTTATAACTGGAAACGTAATATAACACGAATAAAAATTGCCGCCCCCAAAATACTTGCGCCCCGGGGCTATAGCCCATTTAGCCCTGTGGTTAGGGTGGCCCTGCTTCACAGTCTAATAACATAATATACTATTTTAAATTATGAATGAGTCCCATAAATATGAATTGATTGGCTCTGAATGAAACTATTATTCAATATTTTCATTGATTAATTCAGTATAAAGTTGAAAGAATAATGGATCACAATCATTCATATAATATTAAACCTGTTATTAAAGTACAAAATGACGTCATTTTGAAGTAGGACATTAAACTTTAAAGTTACAACTTTTTTGTGTTTAATATCAAGTATAATATCAATTTAATAAATTAATAAATTGAAGCAGAATATAAATAATTGTTAACAAATTATTTATTATTATTTTATATTTTGTTATTATAATGGTTTTAAAATTAATAGGACTTCAAAATATTGATAGATATTTTTATGGTTATATCAAATATTGTTCGAAACGGAATCCAAAAAGTTCCTAAATTTCTAAATCGAATTTATTTTGTTTTGCGGAATTTTTGCAATCGGAGACCTAAAAAAATGTCTTACATAAGCTTCCATTACAATCGCATACTTCGGTAAGATCGGAAGTAAAGGGGGGGGGGGGGGGGGTAATGAAATAAAAAAACAATAATGGGTCTTAAACGCAAAGCGTCATTAAACTATGTGATAATATATGAAAAAGCTATGTGCCACACTTATTGGTAGACCATTTCTTACTTATTACTAATGAGGTAATATTAAAAAGAAAGACCGTGCAGTATTGATTGATATCTTTTGCAATACAATTTATGTCCTCTATAAGGTCGACCCTAGCGCTTTCAAGTTGAGAACAGAGGAACTAAACAACCCTTTTTACCTAAATGTAACTTATTGCACCCTTCTTTTATTTAAATAAACCAAATAACTTCTCAATAATCTAATAAACTTATTTCATTTATTTAGTGTCTTATTTATTTTTTAAGCTTTCTTACTTAATTTTAGTCTATTGTGGCTTTAACAATGGTATTTTAATCTTTAATAAGTTATATGCTCTCGATTTAAAATTATAAGATAAATTTGGTACTAATGGTGATAAAACCAAATTCGTTACAACCCCCAAAATTTACTAATGTGAGGTGTGGGATTTGCCAGCCACATCCCGTCTAATACTTGTAACAGTTTTTGGAGACAACTTAGCGTGTATACACGTGGAGGATGTCCTAACATCGAAATTTATTAAAAGTAAGGATGAAGTCTTAAGCTAAGGTTAAAAATTAAAGATTGACTTACGAAGGGTGCATAGGTAGAAGATACGCGCACGTGACCGGCTATATTATTGCAGTAGAAATAGGCCAAGAGACAGCCGAACCTCGATCAATTTTGTACAAGCACAACACTTGGTGGAGATTTGTCCAGCTTTATGAATATACATAAAGTCCCCTAAAAGCGAAGTTGTCTACGCTAGTTTTCCAAAATGGTGGCCCATTTCTGATTTTTTTCCTAGTAATACCTTATATATCAGGTAAGGATTGCTCTCGTTTTAGGGCCAATATCGGCATAAAACCTCTATCCTACAAGAAAAGTTATGAGAAATTAAGTTGTAGTAAATTTAATTAGCTTTTATTTAAACCAAAAATGAAGCCTTTAGGCAAAATAGTTTTGTTGCAATTGTAAAAAAAACCAAAAAGAAATGAACCTAAACCACTTTAGTCCTATCTAATCCTACTTTATTTTTTATTACTTAATTTTGAGCGCTTGTAACTCAAAAACGGTTGGAGATAGAAAACAAGTTTAAAGGACTATTTTTATTGGAAATTTAATGAATAACAAATTTTTACATAACCATAATTGCCTAATGTCAATACTTTGGTAAAAAAGCACCAATATTTGGTAAAAATCACTTTTGCCCCCCCCCCCCTCACCCTAGGGGACTTTTAGTATGTTAGACAGGAAAGTCATACGAACATTTTAAGCCGCTTTCCAAAACTTTGGGATCTTTGCAAAGTTGTTTTCTAATTTGACTGGACTAATAACACAAATTTCGTTCTTTTTTTTTCTTTTTTTAAATTTTGTTCTTAAAAATAATCATATGCTGAAATGATAAGGCTTATCATTTTTTCCGTTATCTTCGGTAAGATCGGAAGCAAAAACAAAAGACACATCACACATCTACACATAACATATCTATATCTATATTTAACTCTCAGTTAAGTAAGAGCGTATTACGCCTTTCGACAGGCCCCCCCCCCCTCCATCATTATTTATATTAGTGAACGAAAATAGGAACTGTTAGCCATGACCTGTTTTTTTTTAAAAAATGAAAAAAAAACCTATTTTATCTATATTTAAGGTTATTTTTCTAGTTCCTAGTCAATATTCGGAGTTTCCGCTTCGACGATTCTCTCAAAAAGTTTTATTTTTGATCATAAAGAAATCAATTGTCAAGAATCCTCTAACATTTCAGAGAGGCGAAACGCCCCCAATTCTCAATAAAAACAACCTTTAAAAACTAGGTTTTAGGTGTAAAAATAGTTTCGACATGCGTACAAGTCAATTCTCACGTATACAACACTCCAAAAATGCTTCCTGGGACAACAAAAGAAGAATCTATATACATATTTAAAACTAAGAGTGACAGTGACAGACTGATCGCTAATTCTCCTACTTCCCATTGACATAGAGATTTGAAATTTGGTATATACATAGAGTGTACCGTAAATAGAAAAGTGCGGCATTTTGATTTCGATATATCGCCACCATATTGAATTATAGCCGCCATCTTGGATTTAATAACACTTTATTATCTCAGCTTCCAGTTGTCCTAGAGATCTGAAATTTGATACATAGACTTATAGTAGCTTAAGAAGAAAATTAAAGGTACTTTTACTCCAACATATATCCGCCATATTGAATTATAGACACCATCTTGGATTTAATCACAAACAAGTATCTCATCTTCCAGTGAACCTATAGATATGAAAATTGATTCATATAGACTTATAGTAGCTAATAGCTAAAGAAGAAAATTGAAGGTAGTATAAAATTTTTCACACATAACTTCTAGACGGATAAGGCGCGCGAAGCGTGCCGATCCGTCCTATAAAAACGATGTGATAAGTCCATTACCGCATCCAATCAGTGTTTACTTCCAGTAAGATAATATTTGCTAACAAAAAATCTAAATGTAGATTTTATATTACTATGAAAGATCTATATTTAAATAATATACATACACAAATTTGCTAGATATACACACACAAATTGAAATCTTGAATTTCATCCTATAATAAAACGGTAATTTAAAAATTGCATCATCCAAACAGTGTTTACTTTCTAAAAGGTGTTTTTTGCTAAATTCATTTCTAAATGTAGATATTTTATTCTAACAGATCTACGATTGGATGTTTAGAAACCTCACAAATGTAATAAGTCTCATTATATTACAAAAAATTGCTAGATGTCTTCTTAAAAAAAAGAACATAACCGTAACAATCTTCCTGGGACTAAATAATTGTACCTATTTTGAAACCCAATTTGAAAAATCCATTATCCAATCAGTGTTTACTTTCTGTAATGTGTTATACGTCGCGTCAGAGAGGTTACGTAAAGGTGACAAAGGTTGCTGTGACGTCATGCGCCCTGAACTATTGTTCGTCAGGTTATCCTGCTTCTGGCTCATAATATACCATTGTTTACTAATGTTATGAGTTTTTTCCTCTTTTTATTCTATTATAAGCTTTTTTAACCGTTTTTAACCATATCATATATTAGTATCATTATTAATAAGTCAGCAAAAGTATATATTATAGATGATAAAACACATAATTGATTAAAAAATAATAATAAAGTAAAATAGCACTGATAAAACCCAGTGGTACATTCAATATTATGAGCCAGCTAACCTAAAAACACACACTTTTTTACGTAAGTGACGTCACACTTCCCCGGCGTATTAGCTAATATAAATTCCAATTGAAGATGTTTTTTGTAACAGATCTATATTTAGATATTTAGAAATCTTTAAATTTCATCCTATACATTTTTTTTCTCTCTCCCATTTTCACCCTTGGTTGTAGGTAAGGTAGGTACGCATGAAGAAAAAACGATGAACACTATAATTTAATCAGTCTTTTCATTCTACAAGTTGTTATTTTTCTATAAAATTTCTAAATGCAGATTTTTGTTTGAAGTGAAACTTCTTTGGCGGCGGTAGAGTGATTTTTTTCATATAGTAAAATCGTGTAACAAAGTTTGCGATTCGAGACTCGTCCAAGTGTAACATTTTTACAGATTAGTTCTATTACATCTATTTAAAGACCAGCAAATCAAAACAAACATTTATTTTTATTGGAATAAATGTGGTTGCCTTAGCGTAGTAATATATTTTTTTTTTCAATTAAATTTCCCATAACCATTTCTTAATCCTGAAAGAATAAATTCGTCAAAAAATAAAAATGAAAGAGAGCAATGCATTCTAGAACTTAAGTTTCACTTCTAATGCGTGAGTGCCTCACACAATTTTTTTATAACAAAATCTAAATTTAGATATATAGATAACTCAAAAACATGAGATAATACGTCTTACGTACATAATTTTTTGTAACAGAAATTATAATTCATAAATTTCTTGGTTAGTATATACTTTTAGATATTTAGAAAATTCACTAATATGATATAATAAAGTCTTAAATTTACAAAATTGATATAATACCTCTTCTAGTCGACAAAATTATTTTATTAAAATTTCTTGGTTTCCCGGTGAAATCTGGTAAAATCTGTGTTTTGAACCTATGTTTTGACTTATCGCTGACTTTTTGCGGTTACTCCGCGCCGATTATTCTGATGTTATTTATCCACGCGAATAAATTGGCGAAGACCATGTCGTTATATTATATTGATTTAAATCCTTTATTTTTTTTGGCGACCCAACTAAAATATATTTCTTCTTTTCCTTTTTAGATAAATAAATAAATAAATAAATAAATAAAAAAAATATATATATATTTTTTTATAATTTCAATACATATTTGCGCCACATCTGGAGTTGTTAGTTCAAGTTACACTCTCAGAAGGAAGAAAAAGAAGAAGAAAGTTTTATTATTAGAACAACAAATATCGGGAAGAATTAAAAAAAAGGAGGAAGAAAGACATAACCAGTTTAAATTTGAAACTAACGCTATAAAAAAAATGAAATCAAACGTAAATAATCCGATCTTGATCTTGATATATATTATTCGGATAATTCTCAATTTAGAATTATTACTTTTTACAAAAGAAATCAGGTTTGCCTCTTTTTTATCTTTTTTTGTCTCTTGTGTTTACATTTAACCTTGTTCACTTAAAATATACAGAGCTGTTTTGCTGATTGTTATTGTCGATTTTCTTGGATGAGATGCGTCAAGGCCGTCCTTGCTTTGAGTCGTTCAACTCAAGCGCGCGAGTTCTACTTCCCGCCTCTTCTTTCGGGGCCTCATCTCCCGCCAAATATATAAATATACCACGTGTTCAAGCAAATTACCAGCTGTTTAGTAAATTACGCATTTTTTTTTTAAAACTATTTTTGAAAATAAAAATAGAACTATCTTTGCTTGGATATAGTTGAGAGAATTTTGGAACGAAAACGTGTTTACTTGCCAAATTATTACAGCTGGAGTTTGAAACATAAATACTTCGACTGACAAAATATTGATTTTTCTTTTATTTTTCAGATCTACATTTAACCATTACTGATAAAGAAATCTATAAGAAGATCTTGTGATTAGATTTTTAATTCCTGATCCAATACACAGTGTAACCACACCTTCCTAGACAAAGAATACTTTTCAGGTTATTTGATGAAAATAAATCTATTTTTTCTTAAAATCCAAAACGAAGTGTAAAATATCAACAGTAGTCTGGCATTTAGTGTGACACATGACACATATATAGCTAACTCGCCTCGTATCGTAATGACATTATGGTTTTGAAAACCATTACTGTATAGGTATCATTTATTTAACGCTTTCCCATTTTATTTATACCCGGAAAAATTGTTTTGTGTCTTTATACGAATAAAAGTATCAATTAAGGATTATTTAATGTGAAAAAATAATCTGGTGCAATCTGTGGGCTCTCTCGAAAACCAAAGAAATTTCTTAAAAATTCTAAAGATAAGATCTTTCTAAAGGTGTAAATAATAGTACATTACGGGTCGAGTGTGGAAAGTAGCATTTTGCTTGCGAGTGTGGAGTTTGCACCCGAGCGATAGCGAGGGTAGTAAAACCACACGAGCAATGTAAAATGCCGCTTTCGCACGAGTTGCGTACCGTACTTTATCTACGATTGTAAGATTTTAATAATAAATACAGAAAAAAATAAAAATCCTGTATGTAAGCTCGTATTTCTCTTTTGATAAAGATGACATCAATTCATTAACTGTATTTTGTGCCGAATTAATTATTTCGGAAGGCGTATTATTCTCCTCATATTCGTCATAATCACTAGAATCACTCATTGATTTTCACAAAAACCTCGATACAAACAGTTACTTTTATTAAATAAACATCAAATTAGTTATGTTAAATGTAAACAAACTCGCGAATTGTGCGTAAAGTTGAAGAATTCTTCTTTACCGCGCTAGAGTGGTAAAGAAGAGGAATTCTTCAAAACTATGAGACACGCGACACGCATGCGCAATTAATACATGTGTGTAAAGAATCACTTTCTACGAATCTAAACAGAGATACATTGTTTAAATTACGTATCAATCGTAGATGAAAGGTTTTTAAAGGTGGTCAGAAGTGACTACACGTGTTCAATGGTTGTTAAAGATATAGTTAGAAGAAGTTAAAGGTTACTAAAGATGCGATCAGAGGTGGTTAAAGGTGTTCAGAGCTTGTCCCAGTGGTGGTTAGAGATGGTTAAAGATTGTCAGAGCTGGTCAGAGGTGGTTAGAGATGGTTAAAGATGATTAAAGATGGTCGGAGCTAGTCAGAGGTGGTTAGAGATGGTTAAAGATGGACAGAGATGGTCAGAGCCCAGAGCTAGTTAGAGCTGGTCAGAATTGTTAGGAGGAGATTAAACGTTGCTAAGTGGGAGGATATGGTTCAGATTACGTGTGTTAATGAGTACAGAAAGTATATTATTACGAAACCTTTGAGTATTTCACTGCAAAGAAATATTCTAGTTTTAATTGTGCCATATTATTTTAATGATAGGCCTTATTATATTTTTAAGTTGGTAATACAGTAGAGCTACATACCTAACAGATATGGTTTTGGATGAGTGCCTGATATCGTAGTGCAATACAATTCTGTTTTATCTTCGAGTTGGGATCAGTTCCAACTGTGTAGTAGGCGTTAAAATTTTATATTATACATATTAAATATCTTTTCAGCTGAGCTTCCTTATTTAAATATAGCCCTACATTGACTTGACCTACAATGTAAGGAATATTTTATAAGTAAGTATTTTATAGGATGAATTATAATGTATATTTTAAACTCTTTTCGATTACAACCCCATAACTGAATGATAACATGAATTTACGATGTATAGTGCATCTATATGTATACAATTTATTTTTGCTACATACGGTACATACATTTTATTTAATTTATTTGTTTGAGATAAGACTAGTTATTATAAATTATACCAATATGCATATAACCACTGCATTCATTTCCGGAAGGTTCTTTATAAATCGCTAATTTATTCAACCTAAGAATAAGCTGGAATCATTGTATGTATTATTATTAGTTCAAAATAAATTATTTGATACTTAATCAAGCTCCCATTCCATGTTAAAGTAGTAGTGGTAGTAGTAAAGAGCTAGTTCTAGAACTAGACAGGTAGGACGAACCACTTGTTCATACCTAGCAATTAGGCCATATTTCAGGTACATTTTAGTAGTCCGTGGTATAAAGAGTTACAGCCACTTCACACATCATACCTCTGTACATTGTACCGCCGATGAATGTGTGATGTGATGACTAGTGAGTCATATAAATCAGAACATCGCGGCGAGGAATCGAACCCACGACCTCGTATCGCTCATGATTCAGTGATGGCCGAGCAGACGTGGTAAGTAATTTAATTCACACGGCCACGCCGGCTCTCATTCCTTACAGTAAAAATGTCCCGCCCATTTTGTTGTTATATCGTCACCTGATTGATTACCACTTTGATTTGGTGTAATATTTGAATAACTAATCTATTACGATAATAGGTTAGTTACGATAAGGCTTATCGTAATAGGTTAGTTACGAAGGAAATATTTTTAACAACTTGTGTTTTTCCTGGAAATTTTTGAATTTTTCAATCCACAAGCTTGTGAATTTCATTTGTCCCTTTTTTAGCTACACTGCTTATTTTTCACAGAAATCCTTGATTTTATATGATGCATAGGTACTTATTTGGTGTTGATGGATTATATTTATACTTCCATCGTCTTCACACTTGGTTTTTTCACATGCATAACAATAATAACTTTTTCAAAGGTTCACTTTCCCAGTGTTTATTTTCTACAAGGAATTATTTGCAAATAAAATTTCTAAATTTAGACATTTTATTGTAACAGATCTATAATTACACTATTTTTACAATTAGTATTGTTTTTTGACACTCAGATTGACCAACCTATGTGAGGGAAGAAATAAAATCCCACAGGCCTGGTGGCCTGAGGGAGAGAGGGAAATGCATAATTTGTTTGTCAACAAAAGGTTATTTTACTAGTTCAACAAATCGCGATCTTTTTACCTGATTTTGCCACTTAGATTTTCACTTCTTATTTACGATTATGTTTTGAAATTTAATGGAAGAGCTGATTTCCTTTATAGAATCAAGAAATTTAATGTCGGTAATGAAACT
>KZ651152.1:1844767-1864068 GCA_001010745.2 Gerris buenoi | reverse complement strand
AAAAAAAAAAAAATAACAAAAAACAATGTATCATGGAAAACAGGACGAACATTTCTATCACGGGAATAACGTGTGGTACACGGACGGATCACGAATAGAGGAGTTGTCAGGAGCTGGGATCTACTGTAAAGACCCCACCCCAGCTATGAGGAGAGTCTAGGAAAATATGCTACAGTGTTTCAGGCAGAAATATATGTTATCCTTGCGTGTGCTCACACTATTATGAGTAACACACATGAACAGATATATATCTGTTCCGACAGTCAGGCAGCGATAAAGGCGCTGGCTGCACTTCCAGATTAGTCTTCGACTGCATAAAAGCCCTAGAGGCTATTTCTAGCAAAAACAAGGTACAAGTGCTTTGGGTTCCAGGTCATGAAGGAATTGAGGGAAATGAAAAGGCAGATTATCTAGCAAGACAAGATTCCAGCTCAACTCCCTTGACACCCGAACCCATTGTGGGCATTTCTCGGTGCAACATTAAGACTGCACTGAAAGTCTCCTTGGTCAGAGAATTTCAGGAAACCTGTGATGAGTCACTCAGGATGAGACAATCCAAATTATTTATAAGTGGACCCTCTTCAAGAAACCTTGCCATACTTTGACAGGGTTTCTAACAGGTCACTGCCGATTAAACAGGCACCTACAGCTACTTGGATTGTCTGACGAATCAATCTGCAGGCTGTGAGGGGAGGATGAAGAAACTCCTTTACATCTAATCAGCCTCTGCTAAATCATAGATGGCTAATCTTCGGTGAGGTAACTGTTCTTGTCAGGAAGTTAAGGAAAATAACCTTCAACAAGATGATAGCATTTTGCCAAGGCATCAGAATGTTGAAGGAGTAGAGGGTCTATGAATTAAAAGAGGGAAACCTTCTACAACCCGGGTTTGTTCAAAGGATCCATCTGGTGGTCTATGTTCTGAGATTAAGATCCCCCCCCCCTGTTTGAAAAAAAAATGGGTCTCAACAACAACACCATGTTTTTAAGAAGAATATATTGAAGGATATGAAATTACCATAAAGACGATGTCTCCACCATCCTCCTGTACCGTTGGCCTGATTCTAGTGTCCAATAGTTCCTTTATCATCTGCACCGTCTCATCATCATCCTCATTTATCTCTAAGAAGAAAACAAACAAACATTCTAACATAAATATTATGATACAACATATACGTAGTCTGACCGAAAAGTATTCAACCATAATTTTTATTGGCGAAACAAACGAAGCTATGGTGGCGGGGCTTGGTTTAAAGTAGTAGGGAGACCTAGTGTGCTTGCTCATTTTTTTGTATGTCTGCAACACGTGTCAGTCGGTCGTAGGCCATTCATTAGTGAGCAAGTGCGGGTGACTGTCGCATTTTCTTTCAGACAAAATTACAGAAAAAGTCAAACAACGTTACTGCATAAAATTTTGTTTAAAGCTTGGCCATCCTCAACAGTTCTATAAATTAAGTTATTAGTAATAAGTTATTATAAATTAAGTTATTAGTTTTAATAAAAAGAGTATTTTTTTTTTTTTATTCTTACGTGAGGAATCAGGTGGTTTGACATCGGTAACTACAGGTAAGCCGGCAGAGAAAAAATCCATTATAGTGGCAAAGATTTCCGGCTTCAACAGCTTCCATTCCATGTCATCGTCCATCTATGAAATAAACAAGAATAAAAACTACATCAGAAGTTGATATAGGGGAAATTAACATGACCATGAATAAAGATTGAACAAAAAACTATTTATTGACAAAACACTATCATACTAATGTCTTTAACAATAAATGCTAAGGTTAGAAAAGGAACAAAACTCAATATATTGATGCTTATCTGTAAGAAGTATTTAATAGATACTCAACTCTAATTAAAAAAAAACAGACAAGCTACTTTATCATTGAAGAGCTATAGTACATTGCCCATCATTAATCATGATCACTTCTCTATAATATTAATTATAAAGATTGGCTGTTGCCCAAATAAAAAAAAAGTTATATATCCATTGTTGTAAAACGGTGGAATGTACTAGCATACTTTTTAGCCAATCTGCAGTACTCAACTGGTGATGGAGAGTACCATTGGACAAATTTAAAGTAATGTAGTAGAGTAGAGTGGTAAAGTTTTAAAATTAAGCAGAGCAGGTATATAAAATAGATCTCAGCCAATAAGCTCTATTTTAGCATATTTTCTTATTATTAGAGAAAGCTTTGTTCCCCCCTGTTTTACTTCCTTACTCCAATAGTAGGTATATACAATAGATCACACCTATACAGCATTATCTTAGCATTGGTTTTCTTGTGTTTTGAGAAGAACAATGGATATATAATTTATAATAAATATGACATAAAGATTACCTTTGTAACTGTGATGAAGTCAGGTCCAAAGAAAACAGCTTTGACACCTTCAACTCTGAATATTAGCTTTGCCAGGGGAGAACAATACGCAGCTGATGGGTCTGGGAAATCCATTGTCTGTCTTTCTTCTAGAACCTAGAAAAACCAACGATTAACCACAGATTATTATAAATAACTGTGAATAAACTCATGGCAAACACCTATTATAAGAGTAGAACATAATTAATGAGGGATTATTATGATTTATAACTTATTTGATACAATTTTAAAAGGTATATTTGTTGAAATTAAATTATAATTCATTGTTGAAATTAAAAAATAATGAGGATTGGGAGTTTTTTCAATGGGAAATTTAATAATTTCACCAAAATCTCCTGGTTTTTCCAGTGATTTTTGTATCACTCAGGATTTGAAATTTAATTCCTATGTTGGAAGCATTTTTTAGGGGAAGTAGAGCATATTGGTGTTATGGTGTGAAGAAAGTTTTTTAATGTACCCTGAAGGACAATCAATGTTTAAGGGTAAGAAATTTCAATGATTTGTACTTTAATTTAAGTTTTATATGAATAACAATTGTGAATTCTTTTCATGAAAGAGGTGTACATAATACAATAACCAAACAATAGCACCCCATCCACGTCGTTCTTTCCCGACAGACTTTCCTTTTTCTTTTTCTTGATCGTGAAGGAAAGCATGGCATGATTGATAATCATGTTCATTACCATCCACACAACCACTTTCCAGCACTCTTTCCTGTGAGACGATCCAATCATTCCATCCTGCAGGCTTGTCGTGTGACTACAATCCCTTCGTTTGATGTCATAATGTATTGACTTCATGAGTACAAGTGACGACTGTATTGACTTCACGACTTGCACTTGTGAAGTCAACACAGTAACCTCAAGATTATCTGAAGAAGATTATCTTTAGAACAGCCGAAACCGCTCAATTGTTTAAATTACAATTTTTGTGTGAAGACGTTGTTTGGTTATTGAACTACACCTTTTTTATGATGAGTTGCCACCACACATTGAAGAAACACACAGTCGAGGAATAATTCTTTAATAGAAGGACATCAAAAGTTGAGAGCTATTGAAAGGTGAACTATTACAAGCATAACAAGGAAATACTGAGTCTTTAATGACTGAATAATCAGGATAACAGAGAAAAGACAAACTTCATTGAGGCAGTAATTCATCTTAAATAGATTATTACTACGTTTCCACAATGATTCAATACAGATTGAATACAATTTAGATCCGGATACGATAAATGAGTATGTGAAGTGGCTTTGAATTTACAAATGTTAGTATATCACTGTACAAGTGGTTCTCAGAAATAGAGGGCAAAAAAAAAAAACGGTATCAGGAGATTAATATCAATGTGAAGGCAAGAATAGCACTGAATAAACAAAATTGTTGACTATAGGAGGCCTATCAAAAATTGGCTAAGTTTAAAACTTTTTCAGAGAATACAATAACAATATTAAGAGAAAAGAAGAAAAATTGGTAGAACTGCAGCTATCAAGCCACATAGGAGAAGAGATTAGAAAATGGGGGGGGGGACACTCACTCATATATACGGTAAATTAGGAATTGTACGTGACCCCACTTGGAGGTTAGGAGATAAAATCCGTCATATTAAATTAAAACCCCAATTTTGTGTACTCTTGAATTTTTTATAGCCGCTCCGCACCGCTTTGCAGTGCTCCGCTCATTTTCTGAAGAAAAACAACCCTCCTGTATATAAACCAGGTAGAGGTCCAACTCGAAAAAATTTCTGGGTCACGTACAATCCGAATTAGCCCATATATACTGTTTAGACAAAGGGATATCATCTCTAAAATGTATTAATTATATCTTTATAAACTGTATATCTTGTATATATATTTATAACTGTATAAATCTTAGAAAAAACTGTTTTAAAAAAAAGATATAATCTCTTTAGTGTAAATCAAGCGAAATTGTGATTCTCAACTGTATTAATAACTGCAGAATAGCCGAACAATGATATGAAGATATCTTACCTTAACACCGGGAATAAATTTTAAACTATTTGGATTCGGAGTGTCTTGAGTCTGAATGAACATAGTTCTAGCTGGAATAAGGCATTTTACTCCCGAATATAACTTGCTTTCCCGCTTAATTAGTTCCTGATTCACTGCGTGGTATCCATTCCTCTGTTCCAAAATCCTAGAGCAAAACAACAAAGATTTCAAAAAGTATGTACTTCACCAACTGCTATTAATTAGATTAGTATTTGCATTAGCAAAAAGTGAAAATTCTTTCTTAATTCAGCGTTTTTTATATAAAATTAAGTAGGGACGAAGATTATTTTACTAAAGAAACAAAAAATATCAATATACTAAGTACGGCTTACTTCCTTCCTGTTATAGAACAGAATCTGGTGAGCAATTTCGATCGGTTCAACATCATTAAATAAAACTAAATTAAAAACACAAATGAATTTCAATTTTGAAATCAATAAAATATTTGTTCTATATGAAATAAAAGGATTGCAATTACTTAGGCAAAAACAAAAAATAGTTACGGCAAAGGTTAAAAAATAACCTCCCGTAAGGTTATATAAACATTTGACATAATGGAAATAAGAAAAATAATAGAGATCTATTATCATTTTTATTAAGTAGTTAGGGAATAGTTTAATTATTACCCAACTTCGTAGAAATATATCTGCAGATTTATTTGTGATCTACAGAATTTTCTAGACATTATCACTTCTAAACGCAAATTTAAGAACACGATGGTAATTTTATTGGGCTGTTTTACATAAATTAATATAAAATATAAAGGGTATACCGTATACCGGGAATTGGAATAAGAATTCAATATAATCCATATTCAAATAATTAATCTTTATGGATAAACCACAGAATACGATATAATTGAGAGAATCACTTGGCATTAAATGTATATTATATACATTTGAATTTGAGAGATTTATAATTTTGTAAATGTCAATAAAGTAGATATGGGTCGTTCGCGAACGAACGAGTTTGTATATTGTTTAACGAACGATTGAAAACGATCGAAAAGAGTAATCTTTTTCTCACATTTGTTTTTTCTTTGCCCAAAAGATTTTAGTTGTATGCAGGATATTTGTAATGTGCCGGCTTGGCGGCTTTTTCTGTCGACCACTCGGTTGATAGCATATCGGAGTGAGGCCCCGCCCACTTTTCTAAGTCTCAAGACTATTTCCAAACTGGCTCTAAATTCACCAGATTTACCCTGACAAATATTACTTGCTGTTTCAACTTTAGACGTTAACAATTTATTGTAAACCTCTGCAAGATGCTTTTATATAGTCCCTAGTCTATGGCAAATAACACAAATATATTTAGCAAACAAATTTGTAAAAAATGTAAACCTTTTCGTCTATAAAACCTCCCCATTGGTTATATTACAGGTTTTTTGAGGAAGGTCAACTGCTTTTCACTTCCTACAGTGGGGAAAGTTTATAAATCAAATAGTGGGAGATAATTTCTTCGTCCTTCTCCCCTTTATGAGTTGACTTGATAAGTTTTCGATTGTGTTCCGTCTACATTATTCGCTGTCAGTTTGTTATTACACAGCGAGTGGAAGAGGTAAGCTGCAACGCCGAGTGGAGGGATATCTTCGCGCCACGGTTTGACGAACACCATCTACTTGACAAGTAGACCATGTAGTGGTTCAAGTGATTCCAAACTGTGCTCTGTTGAAATGTGAAAGTGTTTCACCTCGAGACATCTGCCTATTGGAATGTGCTTACCTGAAATTTCTTTGATTCAAGTCTACGTTATTCAACTTGGAGAAAGTTACATCATCTAATAGTTTTTATACCGAATCAGCACCATGGCTGCTGTTAAATCAAAAGCAGCTAACAACTATGAGTTCATCTCTAAATCTCTCATGGCTGGAGGTAAATTAATTTTGGTTTATGATTTTTTTTTTTTAAAATTACTTTAAATTTTGTATAGGTAGTAGGTAGGCATTTTTTCCTATATTTACTAGCCATCTATACTAAAACTTGATTATGAAATTAAAAATCTTTAGAAATTAAGTTATTCCTACCCTAGGGCATTAAATTTATCTATGTGTATCTATGCCTTACTATTGACTTCTTTATAAGTTAAATCCTACACTAAGTATAATAGTCAAGGAGATGAGTGCAAAAAGTGTCTGTCTAAATCAAGCTAGAATTTTGTGTATAAGTGAATCTTTTAGTGCCTTTTTAAGAATAAGTGGTCGGCTAAGTTCGTTGGACGTAGCTTGGCCATAGGCAAATGAAAAAAACAACCCGGTGAAGAGCGGCCATGTCCCACCAATTTTGGTAGGAAAGTGTAATTTTCATGATCCTGACTTCCAAATTAGTTGGTAGACCGAAAATCAAGTTGATATTAGTTTGTCTCTTGATAGGCTAGTTGTTCAAACATTACTCCAAATCAATGTTGTCACATAGCAAAGGACATCAACTTGGTTTTTGGTCTACTAACTATTTATTTATTTTTTTCAAATGCCTATTGCCAAGCTATATGTCCCGCAGATGAACTTAGCAGACTACATATTCTTAAAAGGCACTAAAAGATTTACACATACAAAATTGGTACACAAAATTATTCACTTTTTTGCATGCTATCTCTTGAACCATAAGAATATTAAAGATCCTGGTGATTGACGTCAGCCTACCCGGTCCAACTAATGTGAAACTTAGTTCTAATTGCTGACATTTTGGCTCTTTCATGGTTCCTATTCCTGAAAATCTGGTAGTCTACTAGTTGAGAGTCAACCAAAAAATTAGTTGGATCAACTAAAACCATTTTTTATTTGGTGGAAAAAGTTACGACTCAAAATTTATTATAACTTGCTGCATAAAGTGTTTGACTATTCATAATAGAGTCTGACAAGCAAAAATTGTAACTATGCAATCCTGGCTTGCTTCTTGGTTCTGAGTAAGAATGAGACGGAAAAATCAGATTTATATTGCCTTGGACAGTCTGGAAGTTTGCTTACCCAACAATAGGCGTATAATTATGTCTATAGGGAGGTTAAAAAAGTAACGCAACAATACTATCATCATAAACGCATTTTGACATATATCATCTTCAGTATTTGTGTTAACTTAGTAAGAGCGAATTCTGTACTATGCTAACTATTTTATAATTTTTTATGACAAACTAACAGTACAAAGTGGGTGTAGACTAGGGCTGTGTGAGTAGAAAGATTTTGGAAGGAATCCTTTGCAGTTATACGTAGGACAACCTGGTAGGAAAATAAGTACAAGCAATGCAGAGCACTATAAATCTTAGCAGAAAATGTTGAATGATAGACATCAAAAACATGTAAACGTATCTAGTTTTGCAAACCATGTTCTAGAACTTCTACACTCGTGCCAAAGAAAATAGGAAATTGCACCTCTCTTAAAAAACTTAGAAATCGAAGAGCTATCCGAGACACAAATATAAAATGTTTTAATGAAAATTCCCAGACCAAATCTGTTTGTCAATAGGGAATATTTTTGGTCCCTTCTGTCGTTCAATTTTTGAAATTTAATATAAGAACTATTCGTACGATTTGAATGAAATTTGTATGTTGTGTCATAATTAGCCCATTGTTGGTCCCACATATAAGTTTCAACCTTTTATGTCCAATTATTTCTCTTCAACATGCGCCCAAACATACATTTTATTTACAACTATACCTTCAGAAATATTCATCTGATTTTTAAGAAATATGGATGGTTTGTTGCAGAATATAATTTGCAGATAGCCCCAGATTAATTTGAATCGGCTGCACTCCTTACATATTGCTAAATTGATACTTTGACTCATGAAAGATGAAAAAAAAAAAAAAATGGCTAGAAAATAAAGAAGACCAGTCATTCACCATGACTTAATGAGTAAATTTTCAAAGAAATATGCGTATTGGCTTATGATAATGTAGGAAAATTTTGGTTTAGATTTTGGATGGTTGGAAAAAAGAACTTGGTACACAGGGGTACAGGCACAAAAGTCAAAATAGTATTTGCCCTTCAAGATGCATGTTGTTGGAAAGCTCTTTAAGAGTACAGTAATTGTTGTTTTGTACACTTTTATCATATGTTCATATAAGAGGGGAGTAAAATGGAAAAACACGTTTTTATGCTATTTTTGACCCTTAATTGTCAAAATTTGACCCCTTAATTATCTCCAAACATTCTGGCCTACAAACTCATCCTTTCGTTTAATATTATTGACATTTTTAAATTTGTTTGGATGTTTTAAGTCCATCCTGGGGTGGAGTGACACATACATACATACGCAAAAAAAGTGTTAAATTTCAGGAATCAATTAAGAATTGTCTAAAATGGATTTTCATGAAAAATTTTCAAAAATTTGCATTACAAAAATTTTAAAGCCATTGCAATAGCTTAATTTTCTTTGAAAATTCGCTAACAGAGGAGAAAAATTAAATAAATTAGACAATGATGGGGAAAGAATGTTTATAGAACATAATAGGGCTCAAAGGAAACTATGTGCCGCACTATTTTAAATAACGATATTGTCAGGTGAAGGTATTCTTCTGTGTAGCTTAACTGGTTAGAGCACCCGCACACTGGAAATGAGGGGGAGGTCCGTGGTTCGAATCCCGGCGCAGAGGTCTATTTTTCTCTGACTGTCTCCCTTTTGTAAATAGTAATTATAATTTGATTTAAATTAAAATTTAAACGTTCCGTAGTATGAGTACTACCAAAAACTTAAAAATAAAAATGATTAAGTGTAAATTTCTTTTGTCCGAATTTTGTAGGTCTAAATTTTTTGAAGTTAAGGTTTGTTTTTATTTGAAAACACAGAGTAAGTTCTTGAGATTTCAAGAACTTTTTTTTTTTTTTTTCAATGTTGTCTCAAGTTGGAGATAAATGTCAACATTTAAAATTTATATTTAACAAAGATATGTTCTGTTATATTAAACAGTAGTGATGCAACAGTTGTGTTTGAATGCTCAGGTGATAATTTTTGTTATTCCTCGTGGTTCTTCATTAAGTCAGCTTGTAGCTTCTTTCTTTTGTTATTTTAATATTTTAACACAAGTTTATTTTCTAACCATGAATCCCCGCGACCTTTAAATAAAAAAATAAATTTACATAAGTTTCCATCTTATCTTTTTTTAAACTTAGCAAAACAACTGAATAATATTTTATACAAAAACAAACGAATATACATTTTTAATTATATGTTGGTTTTTTATAAAATAAGTTTGCATAAACCATATATTTATTTCTACCTTTATTATTATTACATAAATATATATTTATCTTTTACTTGTTACAACTTTATACAGGGTGTTACCGACCTAAACCGAAAAAATTTTTTGGGTGAAACTAGATCCAAAATAGAGCAAAACTACCCAAGCTCACTTTTCTATCTCAATCCGTTGCCGAGATATGATTTTTTAAAGATTTTTTTTTAAAAAACACGTTTTTGGCTAATAAAACCACAATTTCTCCACTTCAAGTAAATTATTTTTAACTTTTGACCATATTTTCGAAATCAGCGTTAAATTTCCTATAAAACTAGAGCATTTTTATTTTTGGAAATTATTAACTTAACACAGAAATAACAGTTCAAACGTTCAAAAATTAGAAAAAATAAAATTTCTGAAATTCTTTGAACGCTCACTATTTTCCTAGAAAAACTCTTGAAGACTGTCAAATCTCACAAAAACTTCCTCATTTAATACTCTTTCGAACGGTATAAATAACATTGCGATTCCGTATCGATTTCATGGAGAAATTTAAGTTTGAATGCAAAAAAACGTCACCTTATGCACGTAAACTTTTAGCAGGTGCCTACCAAAATGCTTGGATGGAACGAGAAAAATCCTCAGCTATTTTTTAAAATGGAAATTTATTACATAAAACATTTGAATAAAAAACCAGTTTTTCATACGGACAATTAGATAAGACATTTAGAAGTGGTTTAAAAGTGGATCAAAGTGGTTTCCTCTATTGCGAATGCTTGCCTTTTTTCGGACCTACAAACCCAACCGTCACAATACCGACATACATTTCCTAAGAAAAATTCTGTGGACAGATGAATCAACTTTCACGTGGGAGGGTGTGTTCAACACACACAATCGTCACCACTAGTCCCATGAAAACCCTAACAGGACTCATCATAGTTCATCATTCCAAACTAGATTCACAGTCAACGTATGGGCGGGTGTTATTTGTGATATTGTGATCGGGCCTTTCATGGGTTGTTCCATAGCGGTATTTAACAAACACCTGCAAAATTCGATACGATGAGCAGGATCATTTTCCTCTAAACCTTGTACAGCTGTGAAATAAAAGGGATGCAATCCGTCCTTATTTAAAGTAACACTCCGCGATATTTTTTCTATGCGTGTGACGGTTGGGTTTGTAGGTCCGAAAAAGGGCAATAGCCTGCATTCGCAATAGAGGAAACCACTTTGATCCACTTTTAAACCACTTCTAAATGTCTTATCTAATTGTCCGTATCAAAAATTGTTTTTTTATTAAAATGTTTTATGTAATAAATTTCCATTTTAAAAAATTGCTGAGGATTTTTCTCGTTCCATCCAAGCATTTTGGTAGGCACCTGCTAAAAGTTTACGTGCATAAGGTGACGTTTTTTTGCATTCAAACTTAAATTTCTCCATGAAATCGATACGGAATCGCAATGTTATTTATACCGTTCGAAAGAGTATTAAATGAGGAAGTTTTTGTGAGATTTGACAGTCTTCAAGAGTTTTTCTAGGAAAATAGTGAGCGTTCAAAGAAATTCAGAAATTTTATTTTTTCTAATTTTTGAACTTTTGAACTGTTATTTCGGTGTTTAGTTAATAATTCCCAAAAATAAAAATGCTCTAGTTTTATAGGAAATTTAACGCTGATTTCGAAAATATGGTCAAAAGTTAAAAATAATTTACTTGAAGTGGAGAAATTGTGGTTTTATTAGCAAAAAACGTGTTTTTTAAAAAAATTCTTTAAAAAATCATATCTCGGCAACGGATTGAGATAGAAAAGTGAGCTTGGTGTAGTTTTGCTCCATTTTGGATCTAGTTTCACCCAAAAAAATTTTCGGTTTAGGTCGGTAACACCCTGTATTTGTTTGTAAGATAAGTTGGGATCGACACATTTTTGATTAATATTAGCATGGATGTGCGATGGACCACTTTAGGTGTGAAAAAATACAATTAAATAATTTTCAATGAGACGTTTCAACCCTTCTTTTTTTCTGTTTTGTACTGTAATTCTATAATAATTCTTCTTCTCCGTAAGAGAAAGTCATAATTTAAAAGTTTTAATAACAATTAGGTTAAGAATTTAAATTTCAAATCAGAGTTAAATTTAAAAAACAAAAATTTAAATATCATAAAAAATGTTTTAATCTCATAAATCATCACACACATAACTAAAATTATTTAAAGTTTAAACATTCAATAAGTAAACATTAACATTAATCAGACATTACAATAATTATAAATCTGAATAAAAACCGGATTCACCACTACAAGTAGTGGTGAGTCTGGTTTTTATTTAGATGAAAACTGATTACAAATACTCGATTATGGCATGTAATCGAGTATGTACTTGATTATTGTACTCGATTATGGCATGTAATCAAGTATGTACTTGATTATTGTACTCGATTATGGCCACCTCTAGTCTTGGATCATGTTGATTGCTGTGAAATGCTCATTGGTTTAAAATAATCATTTATTTTCTGCTGAGTTTGTTTGTTTCTTATTTCTACTCATGGAGTTTTTTGTATCTTTATTTTATAATTTTTCTATAATTTTTGAATATTCTTAAACAGCTTAAAAAAAACTACAAGTTAACTGGTATAGAAAAGTTATTTAAAGATTATAGTACAAACATTAATGATAAAGTATTGGCTGTCTGTCGAAGGAACACATGTGTAGTAGGATCAGGGACAGATGGGAGCACCAGGAAGATTTCCCGAAGCACCGCAAAGTAGATTAAAAATAAAAAATATTGGTCCATCAAATCGAACAATTATCAACTATTTGCTTCTCTAATGTGGGATATTTACTCTGGGAAGATTACTGTACCCAGTAGGTCTTCACACAAATTATTTGTATTAACAACAAATATTTTAAGTGAATACCTAGTTTATTTATTTATCTACGATTGATACGTAATATAAACATTGTATCTCTGTTTAGATTCGTAGAAAGTGATTCTTTACACACCTGTATTAATTGCGCATGCGTGTCTCATAGTTTTGAACAATTCCTCTTTTTTTCCACTCTAGTGACGAAAAGAAAAACAATTCCTCTTTTTTTCCACTCTAGTGACGAAAAGAAGAAGAATCCTTCAACTTTACACACGATTAGCGAGTTTGTTTACATTACATAACTAATTTGATGTTCATTTAATAAAAGTAACTGTTTGTATCGAGTTTTTTTGTGAAAATCAATGAGTGATTTAAGTGATTATGAAGAATATGAGGAGAATAATACGCCTTCCGAAATAATTAATTCGGCACAAAATACAACTAACGAATTGATGTCACCTTTATCAAAAGAGAAATACGAGCTTACATACAGGAAGTTTATTATTTTTTTCTGCATTTATTATTAAAATCTAACAATCATAGATAAGTAGTAGCGTAATGTACTATTTTTCCCCCTCTTAAAATAAAATCAAACAAAAAAATTTCATATCAATGTGGCTATCAGTGTAGTGCCAATACAACAGTAAAATGTTCACTTTTTAAAAAAGTGTAAACGACGTTTCAGACAGCAGTAGATGGGTTATAAAGACAATAATTTACAAGTCTTTATACTGTAATAGGTGCTCTTTCTGCCACTCCTACTGTATCAGTGAGTCACAGGAGCTACTATTAGAATATGAAATAATAATAATAATAATTAAAAGAATAACATCGTGACAATCAGGCGGCAGAAGGTGGGTATCTGTCAGCAGACCCCCAAAAATGCTGGCTTCTTTATACTGAGAAAGCATAATTTTGTGTTTTTTTATATCTTTATGTGGGATATCAAATGAAAAGTATTGAAGAGTAGATTAAGAAAATATGTAACCCTTGTGAAGTGTTTAATTTTTAACGCCATTTTGTTATAAAACATCAAAACTTGTTGCATGCCTCCCCCCTCCTTATGCTAACTAATTTTATGTTCACAATACCCCTTTTTGAGTGAGATTTCAGGCACAACTTTTTTTTTTATTTTCCCACATTATCAGAGGTAACTCTTTCCTTGACCTGACTGCAGTAAAAAGGGCTTTGATAAGTGGTCAAAATGGCTGAATTTGAAAAAGTGGTTCAATTCCAAATTCTTGTCTTTACCTTTACCTAGAGAGTATAAATATGTATTGTAAATTTGACTGATTAAGGCTTAAATTTGAATGACTTATTAATTGTTGCAGGTATTGCAGGGATGTGTTCAAAAAGTGCTGTCGCTCCGTTAGACAGAATAAAGATTCTTTTTCAGGCTCACAATTCCCATTACTCCAATTTCGGTGAGTTTCCCTTAATATAATTGAATTGCGTGACCATGAAAGGTTTTTATTTAGATGAAAACTGATTACAAATACTCGATTATGGCATGTAATCGAGTATGTACTTGATTATTGTACTCGATTATGGCATGTAATCAAGTATGTACTTGATTATTGTACTCGATTATGGCCACCGCTAGTCTTGGATCATGTTGATTGCTGTGAAATGCTCATTGGTTTAAAATAATCATTTATTTTCTGCTGAGTTTGTTTGTTTCTTATTTCTACTCATGGAGTTTTTTGTATCTTTATTTTATAATTTTTCTATAATTTTTGAATATTCTTAAACAGCTTAAAAAAAACTACAAGTTAACTGGTATAGAAAAGTTATTTAAAGATTATAGTACAAACATTAATGATAAAGTATTGGCTGTCTGTCGAAGGAACACATGTGTAGTAGGATCAGGGACAGATGGGAGCACCAGGAAGATTTCCCGAAGCACCGCAAAGTAGATTAAAAATAAAAAATATTGGTCCATCAAATCGAACAATTATCAACTATTTGCTTCTCTAATGTGGGATATTTACTCTGGGAAGATTACTGTACCCAGTAGGTCTTCACACAAATTATTTGTATTAACAACAAATATTTTAAGTGAATACCTAGTTTATTTATTTATCTACGATTGATACGTAATATAAACATTGTATCTCTGTTTAGATTCGTAGAAAGTGATTCTTTACACACCTGTATTAATTGCGCATGCGTGTCTCATAGTTTTGAACAATTCCTCTTTTTTTCCACTCTAGTGACGAAAAGAAGAAGAATTCTTCTACTTTACACACGATTAGCGAGTTTGTTTACATTTAACATAACTAATTTGATGTTTATTTAATAAAAGTAACTGTTTGTATCGAGTTTTTTTTGTGAAAATCAATGAGTGATTTAAGTGATTATGAAGAATATGAGGAGAATAATACGCCTTCCGAAATAATTAATTCGGCACAAAATACAACTAACGAATTGATGTCACCTTTATCAAAAGAGAAATACGAGCTTACATACAGGAAGTTTATTATTTTTTTCTGCATTTATTATTAAAATCTAACAATCATAGATAAGTAGTAGCGTAATGTACTATTTTTCCCCCTCTTAAAATAAAATCAAACAAAAAAATTTCATATCAATGTGGCTATCAGTGTAGTGCCAATACAACAGTAAAATGTTCACTTTTTAAAAAAGTGTAAACGACGTTTCAGACAGCAGTAGATGGGTTATAAAGACAAAAATTTACAAGTCTTTATACTGTAATAGGTGCTCTTTCTGCCACTCCTACTGTATCAGTGAGTCACAGGAGCTACTATTAGAATATGAAATAATAATAATAATAATTAAAAGAATAACATCGTGACAATCAGGCGGCAGAAGGTGGGTATCTGTCAGCAGACCCCCAAAAATGCTGGCTTCTTTATACTGAGAAAGCATAATTTTGTGTTTTTTTATATCTTTATGTGGGATATCAAATGAAAAGTATTGAAGAGTAGATTAAGAAAATATGTAACCCTTGTGAAGTGTTTAATTTTTAACGCCATTTTGTTATAAAACATCAAAACTTGTTGCATGCCTCCCCCCTCCTTATGCTAACTAATTTTATGTTCACAATACCCCTTTTTGAGTGAGATTTCAGGCACAACTTTTTTTTTTATTTTCCCACATTATCAGAGGTAACTCTTTCCTTGACCTGACTGCAGTAAAAAGGGCTTTGATAAGTGGTCAAAATGGCTGAATTTGAAAAAGTGGTTCAATTCCAAATTCTTGTCTTTACCTTTACCTAGAGAGTATAAATATGTATTGTAAATTTGACTGATTAAGGCTTAAATTTGAATGACTTATTAATTGTTGCAGGTATTGCAGGGATGTGTTCAAAAAGTGCTGTCGCTCCGTTAGACAGAATAAAGATTCTTTTTCAGGCTCACAATTCCCATTACTCCAATTTCGGTGAGTTTCCCTTAATATAATTGAATTACGTGACCATGAAAGGTCACGTAAGGAATAAGGTGATGTTCTAAAATATTAGATTATCTGTTATTTGGTTATTAGACTACACATCTTTCATGATGAGCTGCTATTACACATTGAAGGAGAAACACAGTTGTGGTTTCAATGAGTTGAAAAACAGTTATAGTCTTGCCGATAATTTTAGATTGGCACTATAAGTAGCATTGAACCAACCTGTTGAATTAGGGCATTGTTTATAATTGTAACCAAAACAATTTTTGTGTTTATACAGGGTGTTAGAAAACTATGAAAACGTTCAAATATTTCAGTAGGATCAAGTTTTACAAAACTATTTTAAATTTAAGGATGTCAAAAAATCTATTAGGTGGTAATAACTTTTTACCCTTGGGATGGCCCTATGAATGTCAACTTTCAAATCTTAAATATGAATTTCCTTAACAAAAACGGGGTAGAGAGGTCCATCCTTTTTTGTACAAAAAAGAAACAAAGAATTTTTGTCAAAAACCCGCATCAGTTGTGGGCTTTAAAAGTATGAATTTTACTGGCATTAAGTTAGTTTTATGTGGTCAGTGGCGTACCCTCGGAGAGCCCCCAAGGAAAAATATTATTATATCAGAAAATATTATTTACTTATACGAAATACTCTTGAGGACAACGATTTATGAGTGTTTTTGAAATATTTATACTTACTGCTCTTAAACACATAATGGACTTTGCACAACTAACACCCTGTAGGGTAATGTGGGGCTAGGGTGTCACCGGGGTTATTGTGACCAACTCATTTTTTTATAGGGAATTTTTGGTTTTTTTCTCTACCTGTTTGTTAGGATTGAAGTAACACTGTTTCTAGTTCCAGAATCTGACACTAGGAGAATTATTAATATTCAAATTCCCTACAAAAAAAATGAGTTGGTCACAATAACCCCGGTGACACCATAGCCCCCCCACCTTACCCTATATCTTTTTTTTTTTTTTTTTTTTTTTTTTTTTTTTTTTTTTTTTTTTTNAAATATTGATTTTTTTGTGTGTTTTTCCCGTTCATTTAAAAGTTTCCTTTAATTAAAAGTTCTAAAACATTTAAGATTTAAACTCTTCTTAATAATGCACATTGTTACAAATAATAATTGGATTGTTATTGCAATCTTTAGTCACCTCTCGGCAATTTAGTTTTTATTAGTTATGTATACTTGTGTAGTGGAAGTTTTACTTTTGTTAACTTCTTTTTACAATGAAACTACAACTTAGCATATAGCAGGCCTGATTAAGTCCCTCAAGGAGACGAAATATAGCCAATAACATTAAATAATCAGCATTTCTTTTCTCTTCATGACCCAATATTTAAAATATTAAAAATAAGTTTTTGAAATTTATATTTTCTGTAAATCAGCATATTTCAGTAGAATAGCTTTAAATAGAGTAATTTCTAAAGAAAAAAAATATCCAAAGACAAGATAAGTTCTTATCTTTAGAAAAAGATTTACATTTTTTTGTCTTCTATATTATTTCTTCTCTTTTTAAATGCAAATGTTAGTTAAACTTGAAGTTTCTCTTCATAGAATTATTTTATCTACAATAGAACTCAAGGTAAAAATTAACATTGGTTGATATGTAAAATAGCTGATACCTATGTCCTATTTTAACAACTACTGCTTTTTTTAAGTATGGGGTTTTATGGTAATAACTGTTTTCCCCTACTTTACAATACTACTATATTAAAGAAATTGAAGAACTTATACCAGAAAAATTATGAAGTAAGTAGAGTAAGAAACTGCAACAATTAAGACCGAAGTAAACTAAAATAAAATTAAGTATCTAAGAGAGAGCCAGCATGGCCGTGTGGATTAAATTACCACGTCTGCTCGGCCATCACCGAATCATGAGCGATACGAGATCGTAGGTTCGACTCCTTGCCATGATGCTCTGACATATAAGGATCACTATTATGAGCCACTACTATGATGTGTGAAGTGGCTGCAACTCTACCCGGGTGATAGTAAAAAGGACCAAAGTGAGGGGGCCTAATTGCTAGGTTCAAACAACTGGTTTGTCCTACTCGTCTAGTACTAGAGGTCGACCAAGAAGTCATGAACACGGTAGAAACTGAAAGCTTAGCTTCGTTTAAAGTCGGAACTTCCGAGTATTGCCGAAGTCAGTATAGTCGGGTGCTATTCTAGTTTGTATGGCATGCGCAGTTATGTCAAATCTCACAAATAACAACAGGAAGGTTTCCGATCTGTTAGGTTTCCTGTTTTGTTTGTTTTATACTACGAGTTATAGTCACAACTAAACGATTTTCGTACGATCCACAAATCCACGGGATGATGCAAATACAAAGGACGCTACAAATAACGGGGTTGGAAATCAAACTCAGAAATAAAGAGGAATAATCAATAAATAATAATATAAAGATATTATCGTATAGTAGGAGTGATTTCTTATCAGGTACAGTGTTGCCTGTAGCAAAAAATATAGAAGTTAGCAAAACATAAAAATATAGAAAGCAAAAAATAAAATGATTAATAACTAAAGAACAACACTGTGTTTTTTGACAGTGGTCTATTTTATTAAAAACTGACTGTAAATGACAACACTAGCGCACTCCTCAGATTTCCATGACTTCTTGGTCGACCTCTAGTAATATCACATTACTACTACTACTACTACTATGTATCTAAGAAATAAAAATCTGATGCGGAATGTCTCGGAACTTTTCCACTTGAAATAATTCCAAAATGGTGGCAGATATTAATTTGATTTTCTTGAGGGCACAACATGTAAGGACTGGTTAATTTGTTTTTAACTCTCTTGCCTAACAAATGTGGGAGTTATGAGTGGCACAGACAGACACACACACACAAACAGACAGACAGACATCGAGCTAAAAACCTCTCATATGATTTTAAAAACACCCAAAACAGATAATTCCGTTAAAATCTCGGTTTTAGTTTTTATTTTGGGTTAAAACAATACTTTTCCTTTGAAGTTAAGGTAAAGTAAAAAGTGAATATATTAAATGTTATGACTTTATTATGATCTATTAAAAATGTAATAATAAAATGATTTGCAAAAAAATAAACATTAATGTGATAAAAAAGTGTAATTAATTTATGTCATTTATGATGAAATTATGATGTTTTTCCTATTTTGCTTATGTAAGATATAAATATATGATGTATCAATTACTCTATGAACAATAAAAATGATAACCTTACACCTTATTGTATTTATTAACGATAAACAGCTGATGGAATTCAAATATAGAGAATGTTATCATATGCGTAGAGAGTATACAATATAAAGCCACATGGCTAACCACTAACTAAAAATATTAATGTTTACCTACTTTCAGAATTGCTAGAAACTTGAAATTTTATACATTTGAACCAAAATGAGACTTTTACAGCAGTACCTCTTTTCATGTGTTTTTTTTTTTATTTTTTTTTTTATTATTATTATTA
>KZ651152.1:1809772-1821534 GCA_001010745.2 Gerris buenoi | reverse complement strand
GTTAATTGGGATCATGATATTGTATTAAATAAAATCTATTATGTACTATAGAGTAAAATTATTATAATTTTTTGTTCTTTTAATATTTAATTTATTTATTTTTATAAATATTATTTAGTGGTATTATGTACTTATTGAATTGAAAAATTCACTTCAAAAGTAATATGTTGTATAATTGTTTCTTAAGTGTAATGTGAAAAGTGTTATCTTTGTGTGTAACAATGTGTGGGAGGAGGGGGGGAGGTGTGGAACTCAAAGAATTATCTAAAATCTACAATTGAAATTAAGGAAAAATG
This sequence comes from Gerris buenoi, assembly GCA_001010745.2. NCBI lineage: Eukaryota > Metazoa > Arthropoda > Insecta > Hemiptera > Gerridae > Gerris > Gerris buenoi. Next base: position 1,821,238 of record KZ651152.1, on the reverse strand, counting down.
AAATATAGGAGAGTGTAGTGTCTCAATTAACTACATATATTTCTGCATTTATAAACAACAACGTCTGGGTATATCTTTTTAATAAAGTATTCAACTATGGGGGGGAAAAGTGAATGTGAAATTTTAATAAAAAATTAAAAGCATTTAATCATCATTGTTAGCATTTAAAACTAAATAAGCGTAAAAAAATCATTATCATTACAAAAAACTCTCATTTTTTTAAAGGATTTAATGAAAATAATAATATTCATTAATTATTATATAGAATTATTTTGGGTAAAACTTAAGAATATGAGGTGGTTTATAGAAAAGATGGTGGAGCCTCACTCCCACGTGTTTTGGATATCAACTCTCTTATGAACAAATCATGCATATACTGTTTCTCAAATGTTTAAATTGTACAAATGTACTGTTTGACGAAGTGATATAATCTCTTGAGTTTATATATCAAGCAAAGTAGTTCTGCCAAGCGATTCTCAACCATATCATCTCCTTCTGTTCCACCTTATTTTGAATGCTGGATTCGTTGTTTTTTTCCTGAGAGGTTGCTTTGTGTTTAATAATATCTCTAATCCATTATTTATAGGATTTAAGTTAGGGAAGATAATCTCTTCACTATATTTCACAACTTCTGCCCATTTTCTTTTGCTATGTAGGCTAAATTGAAACAATAAAGTCTGATTTTTATTAACAAAATAAATTACCTAAATTATCAAAATATACATAAAATGCAACTAAAGGTAAATTTGGATTGTACGTGCCACCACTTTGAGGTTATGTGATTAAAATCCCTAATTTTGTGCAACCTTGAATTTTCCTCATTTCCTGAAGAAAAACAACCCTCCTGTATGTAAACCAGGTAGAGGTCCAACTTGAAGAAATTTCGATGGCATATGCAATACGAATTATCTTAACTAAATAAATTTAACTATAATATATATTATCGATAAAAGGTGAATAAGTCATAAATATTAATAAATTTAATTATATTTGCTGGGTTTTAAATTGCCAATATTATTTACTTTATAAATAAAAAAGTAATTAAAAGTAGAAATAATGTAATTTCTGTATTTCAGTGAAACGTATTTGATTGTCATATTTGAATTTTATTTCAATGGCATGTACTATACATTATTTTATTTTTTAGACAAAAAATAATAAGCTCTACAAATTGAACTTGAGGTAAAAAAAAGAATTAATATTATGGTATAACCATACTATACCAATTTAATTGTCAATATAACATGATATTGTAATTCAATTTTTAAATTTTTGGTAGTTTTATTACTACGGAAAGATTAAATTTTAAATAATCCCAATTATCAATAACTACGGGAGACATACAGAGAAAAATACACCCCCGCACCGGGAATCGAACCACGGGACCTCCTATTAATCCGTACAATAATAATCCGCTTTCTAATAGATGTACTAGGTACAGGTACTAATTGAGTACTTTACAATTATAAGCGTTAATTTTCGGTCTAGTTCTGTTGCAGTGAATATTTGGCTCTCTAGATTTGTAGAATAAGATTGAAAGCTTGAATTCGGGAATATGTATCAGTTACAACAGAGAAGAATCATTCTCCCGTATAGCTCAGATGGTAAGAGTACCTGTACGGATTAATAGGAGGTCCCGTGGTTCGATTCCCGATGCGGGGGTGTATTTTTCTCTGTATGTCTCCCGTAGTTATTGATAATTGTTAATTGGGATCATGATATTGTATTAAATAAAATCTATTATGTACTATAGAGTAAAATTATTATAATTTTTTGTTCTTTTAATATTTAATTTATTTATTTTTATAAATATTATTTAGTGGTATTATGTACTTATTGAATTGAAAAATTCACTTCAAAAGTAATATGTTGTATAATTGTTTCTTAAGTGTAATGTGAAAAGTGTTATCTTTGTGTGTAACAATGTGTGGGAGGAGGGGGGGAGGTGTGGAACTCAAAGAATTATCTAAAATCTACAATTGAAATTAAGGAAAAATGAAATATAGGAGAGTGTAGTGTCTCAATTAACTACATATATTTCTGCATTTATAAACAACAACGTCTGGGTATATCTTTTTAATAAAGTATTCAACTATGGGGGGGAAAAGTGAATGTGAAATTTTAATAAAAAATTAAAAGCATTTAATCATCATTGTTAGCATTTAAAACTAAATAAGCGTAAAAAAATCATTATCATTACAAAAAACTCTCATTTTTTTAAAGGATTTAATGAAAATAATAATATTCATTAATTATTATATAGAATTATTTTGGGTAAAACTTAAGAATATGAGGTGGTTTATAGAAAAGATGGTGGAGCCTCACTCCCACGTGTTTTGGATATCAACTCTCTTATGAACAAATCATGCATATACTGTTTCTCAAATGTTTAAATTGTACAAATGTACTGTTTGACGAAGTGATATAATCTCTTGAGTTTATATATCAAGCAAAGTAGTTCTGCCAAGCGATTCTCAACCATATCATCTCCTTCTGTTCCACCTTATTTTGAATGCTGGATTCGTTGTTTTTTTCCTGAGAGGTTGCTTTGTGTTTAATAATATCTCTAATCCATTATTTATAGGATTTAAGTTAGGGAAGATAATCTCTTCACTATATTTGTACTCCGTAAAATTACAATCATGTCTTTTGAAGTTTGTATAAAGCTACATTCTCCGCCATTGATACAACTGACGGTTTTTCCCTTCTTAATCCCTAGAATGAGACCTTGCAAGGCTATTAAGCCAGATAAACTCTTATTCATTATAGATAAGATGTAAGTTAAGGAGGGTAATATCTTCACTTTATTTGTACTCCGTAAAATTACAAACATGCCTTTTGAAGTTTGTATAAAGCTACATTGTCCGCCATTTGCTACTGACGGGTGTTTTCCCTTCTTATTCCCTAGAATGAGACTTTGCAAGGCTATTAAGCCAGATAAACCCTTATTTTTGGAACTAACTGTTTCCTCTCCCGTATTTTCTTTATCTGACTAGATGCTAGCAATAACATGGGAAAGGACCATCCATTTGGTTAAAACCTCTCCCGTATTTTCTTTATCTGACTAGATGCTAGCAATAACATAGGAAAGAACCATCCATTTGGTTAAAACCTCTCCTGTATTTTCTTTATCTGACAAGATGCTAGCAATAACATAGGAAAAGGACCATCCATTTGGTTAAAGCTAGCAATTATGCCAGTTATTTAGGCCCTCTATCCCCGTATGAATTTCATCCACTTGACATACTAATGTACAACCGAAGTGAAAGTAATCAAAGTATATTGGTATGGGATTGAACCCATAATCTCGATTTGACTCATAAATATAGATAACAGAAGTGACCCATTCTTTTAAGATCACTTAACTCCCTTAACCAAGTGTAATGAAGTTAAAACTTTAATATCTCTCCTATCTCTCTTAAAAGAAACCCAGCACATTTGTTAAAATGGGACTTTAGATATTGTAAAAGTAAAAAAAAAAATTATAAAAGTCCCTTAATTAGCCTTTGACCCTTAGTTGTATTGCTATAGTGGATAAACAATGAGGTACGGGTGGCATAGGTTATACGCCAATACATTCTTCAAACCATAAATACCTCAAATCCAGATTATGTAGGAGTTTACGTATTTACTCTCTCACTTAGTATTCATTTGTTGTATAATGTGGAATCTATTAAAGGCTTGTTGTTATTAAATATTTATTTTTCACTGATATGTTTAATTATAAAAAAATAAAAATTAATTTTATAAAATGACTAATGAGCTTCTGACTTAGTAAAAAAAAAGATGTATTTCTTTATTCCTAGCAGTGTTGCACTCTTATTAGGAATATAGAAATATGTATTTGTTTTTTCCTAACAGTGTTGTCTTCTTATTAGGAATAAAGAAATATGTCTTTCATTATTCCTAACAGTGTTGTCCTCTTATTAGGAATATAGAAATATGCCTTTCTTTATTTTTTACATTGAAGTCTCCCTGATTAAGAATAAAAAAGATAAACTCTCTTTATCAAGAATTTATATAATAAAGAACATTCATCAATAAATTTGTAAATAATAAATAAATTTATAAAACCAGTAATTATATTTTCATTTGAACATATTTATGTTCAAATATATTTATATGAACCCAGGGAATAAGATATTTTAAACATTTTGAAAATAGGAGATACTTTCTTAACTTAAGACTCCCTTTAAATTTTATTATTGCTTCGGAGCTTACTGAAAGGTAACAGAAGCGATGGTAATCATTCTGAAAAAACGGAAAATTATTATTAATTCATGTTCATTACTAAATACTCGCTATATTGTTGTAAACCTGAATTTAAACAAAAGACAAAAGTAATAAAAGATACCTGTTTATAAACCAAAGGTTAAATTTTAATTGAATTGTTATAAATATAATTAAATATGAATGATTTAAAAGTACTATAATAAGATATTTATATAAATAACGCACATTTTTATGTTTATATTTAAAATTACTAACAATAATATACTCTATTTATACTAACAATATTCACTAGTTCATTAGTTGTGAAAATATTATTAATTGAGTACAGTAACTACTGATTATCCTGATAAACTAAGAAGCCATGCAGCCCGTATAAAACAGAAAAAATCACCTTTTTTTTAACCTCTTCCAGAAATTCTGTTTTTTACACTGTATAGATGTCTTTATCTGTTAATATATATTTTGTTTAAAAAAAGTTAAAAAGATCCGCAGCATATCGATGTTGCTTTTATTTTTAATATGTTTTCAAACCTTCTTCTTTTATAGTAAATTATATTAAAATATAAGTAAGAATTACACTTTTTTAACTTGTTTTATATTCGCCGATTTTATTTGACATTGTTTGTCTATAAACAACACTTATTTTATTTCTTTAGACCAGTGGTTTCCAACCTTTTGTGTCTGAGAACCCACTTTTGGTTGGTAAAATATTCCACGACTTGCAGTACAGTAAATAGCATAAAATTCCTTAAAAGTATGTGATTAGAGTTGATAATAGCAGTCAAATAAAGAATTTCTACTATAATAGAGTCTATGTGTACAAAATTATACAAAAGTACGCTATAAAAGATTTAGACTTATATTAATGGCAAGTGAAGCAATGTTTAAAATTTACCCTTGACGTTCACTTTTTGCTGCCATCCACTTAAAATCCTTCCGCATGTGACTCACCAGTTTGGAACCACTGCTTTAGACCATTAAAAATAGATTATCTATAGAAACAATTATCTACAAGTTGTTTTTATAGCGTTAAAAAGCTAATGTTTAAAAATTGCCTGTTAGGGCCATAAATTTGGCTCTAAGCATGACAGGTTAATGATTTTCCTTTAAGGTAAACCTGATTTTAATTGCTAATCTAACTATCCTGGACATTAATCCCAAATAGTTTGGATAATCGGTGATATAAAGTACTCATTATTATAACAATATTAATTATTTATTAAAATATAAAAAAATTATCAAAGAAAATATATATTTTCCAAAAGAAAAACAAAAATTAAAATACATGTCAATTTTAATCAAGTAAAAGCAATATGAATCATATTTTTGAACTGATCATAACTGATATAATTTATAGTGATGACAAGTTTTTTTATGCTTGTTAAAAGTGTAAAAGAAAAGAGTTTAGTTAATTTAAATTTTGCTGCCGTTTCATCTGAAATTTTGATGTGAATCTAATATAAAAAATAGATTAAATTAACAAAAAAAAAAAGTTTTAAAAACTTATCACTTTTCATTAAATTGGTTTTACTACTTAAAAATCGGTCTTTACTTATTTTAAAATTTAATGTTTATAAATAGGGGCTAGCATAGTTTTTTCTTCTGCAGAATTATACAAAATAGCATGAATTGAAACCTCAAGCAGCAGAAAGTTGTACTACACCAAAAATGGTCTATCTGACGCTAGTAGATCTGGCGCCTCAATTTATGCAATATCGTATTTTTATGTGGTTAAAAAAAACCGTGTTGCCCTACCCTACGACTTAATGGGCGCCCGACCTAATAGATAACTTTATAAGGAATAAGGATGAAAACAGTTTCAATAAAGAATTAATAAATAATTTAATAAATTAATTATAATAGTATTATTTTTATTGGAGTGATACAATTTTTTAGTAACATTGTAAATTTTAAAAATTTTACTTTTTCTTTTAGTAACTAATTCGATAATCTCAAAGAAAATAAACGAAATTTACTAATTTGACTAAAATGATTATAAAATAAACTAAAATTATAACACACTACAATTACTTAATGCAATTTATAAACAAATTCTTGTTTTGTTTATTAATAAATTTATTTATTTTTATTAGAAATTATAATTTGAATTGTTTTATTTTTTTTTATTATTTGGTAAAATATATCAAAATTACATTTTTACTGCTTTATTTTAATTGTGATTTAAAATAATAAAACGAAAATATTGGCTGTAAAGAAAAGAGAAACACTGAATCTAAATCAGAATTTTTATTCATTTATTTTTTTAATAAAAGTTAAAACATATTTTGGCAGAGGGATTCTATTTGTTTTTGTTATAAAAATAGTACATTTTTTTTAATTTATTGGAAAAAAATGCTTTTTGTTAAATTTAAATAAAATGGTGATCGTTTTGCATGTATGCAAATATGTACAGCAGAATATTGTTGTATTTGTCGTTCACTTCTGCAATTTACCTAGAGATATCCAAATATATTTGTTATTTCTGTACAATACATATTTTTTTATTGTATATAGATATAACATGAATTNCTGGAAACTCGAGTCATTTTTGAGTTGACAGAAAGCAAACCCAGTTTGTAATGAGTTGCTCCGTGTGCGGTGTCCCATTCAATTACACAGGTTGAAACTCATAGTCGACTCAAAAATGACTGGAGTTTCCAGTTGAGTTTGTTTTGAGTTGCTCCGTGTGTGGAGGGCCTATCTGTTATTTCATATATTGGTAATTTTATTTTAAATTTTTTTTTAATTTCATAAAATAGAGATAAAAATTTTGCATTTGAACTTTTAAAATCAAAATGCATTTTAATATCTTAGTGTTAGTGTTGTATTCGCAGTGGGGCTGTCATTGAAACATTCAGATTGTCTTATGTATCATATCAATGACAATTTTGATGTTATTCATCCAAATCAATAGGATGAGTAATAATGATCATAATAAGGGCCCTGAAAAGCTTATTTCTTATGTACCGAGCCAATGTAAATTTTCAGACTCCCTCCTGTTGGTTTTATAGTCGCAAAGGGTGCATTGAAATGCCAGTCTGCCGAACATATGACAAATTAATAACAGAACAGTCAATTTGATAGAGATAACATTCATTTTCATATTGATTAGGGTCTTTCAGTTTACTGAAAAGTTTTTTAACTGGAATTCAGGGTTTATAAGTAATTTTTGTCACAGGTGATTGAAGAGTTTTGTTGATTGTTTCGGAAATATTTCTATTGATGTATTTCTATTAATATATTCTATAAATGTAAATTACTGAATAGGATTTTGAATCAACTGGAGAAGGGTTTGTTTGGGGTGCTTAGTTATTAATTGGCTTGTTAATTTGATTTTTTATTTTACACTTGGTTTTCTTGCTCTGATAATGCTAATAAATTTAGCGAAACGTTATAGCATGAACTTTCTCACTGTGTTTTAATTGACATCACCTCGCTAACATATCCTTCTCATTATACTTGAACCATCTCCATTATTTAATAAATTTAGATTTTTTGGAATAAGACCACATCATGGATTTTGTTTATCCCATAATCTTCGGGATAGTCTTTGCCGAAAGATCTAAATATATGAGACTCTCACCATGAATTTCATGAAACCTTAAAGCTGTTATAATATAAACAATCTGATTATTTTATTTTNTATTAACTACGGGAAACAATCAGAGAAAAACAAGCTCCAGCGGTTCAAATCCCGGCGCTGGAGCTTGTTTTTCTCTGATTGTTTCCCGTAGTTAATAATAATTATAATTTGATTTAAAATAAATTTATTAGTATCATCAGAGCAAGAAATAAAGAACAAAATAAAATTAATACAAAATAAGGTTGAGATTGAGACTACAACATGTTATAAAGGAATGACTGGAAGTGTGGATGAAAATCTAGAAACTAGGAAAGGGTAGGGTGCCAGGTAGGCGGATTAGTGAAACAAGATTTACTTAGAATGCTAACTATAGTTAGGAATATAATTATGAAAAAGTACTTACGTATAAGAATATTGTAAAATAAAAAATATATTGACAATTACAAAAACAATATTGTACTAGAAATAGAAATAATTAATTAAATTTGTATAACTTTTGCTTAGATGGTTGGTGTCAGTTCTGAAATATACTGTATAGGGCATTTTTAAAATTTAGTACATTTCAAGGATATTATGTTTGAACTTGTTAGTTTCTTGGGCACAAAATCTTAGTACCTTCAAAGTCAAAATTATGTTGAGTATTGGAGTAATGATTTGTTAAAACTGTGGGATTTGGGTAGTTTTTTTATTACAACATAATATATTTATACAGAATAGTAAGAAATTATAACATATAATAATAATAATCAATAATAATAATAGTAATATTAAATAAATAGAGTATAATATCGTAAATAGAGAATAATATTGTACCAAAAACTGTTCCTTGGGGTATTTCTTCTTCACTTAGTATGTCATTTATTTTTGTAGACTGGGGTCTGTTGTTTAAATATGAAGAGAACCAGTTAATTGCACTCCCTGTAATGTCTATTTTTTGTAAGGAGTCTAATAATGTGGGATGGGGGACAGAGTCAAAAGCTTTAGCGATATCTAGGAACACCGCCACAGTTTTTGCACTATTATCCAAATCCTAGTATATTTTCGTGGTTATATCGGAAACTACATCTTAGGTACTCACTCCAGCCCTGAATCCGTGCTGATTTCTTGGTATGATATTATTTGTTTCTAAATATTTACCTATTTAACTAGTTGGGTTTCAAACTATATTTATGTTGTTTAATTCTTTATGAACATATCGGGAAGTCAGCCCAACATATGACAAATTAATAACAGAACAATCAATTTGATAGAGATAACATTAATTTTCATATTGATTTGGGTCTTTCAGTTTACTGAAAAGTTTTTTAACTGGAATTCAGGGTTTATAAGTAATTTTTGTCACAGGTGATTGAAGAGTTTTGTTGATTGTTTCGGAAATATTTCTATTGATGTATTTCTATTAATATATTCTATAAATGTAAATTACTGAATAGGATTTTGAATCAACTGGAGAAGGGTTTGTTTGGGGTGCTTAGTTATTAATTGGCTTGTTAATTTGATTTTTTATTTTACACTTGGTTTTCTTGCTCTGATAATGCTAATAAATTTAGCGAAACGTTATAGCATGAACTTTCTCACTGTGTTTTAATTGACATCACCTCGCTAACATATCCTTCTCATTATACTTGAACCATCTCCATTATTTAATAAATTTAGATTTTTTGGAATAAGACCACATCATGGATTTTGTTTATCCCATAATCTTCGGGATAGTCTTTGCCGAAAGATCTAAATATATGAGACTCTCACCATGAATTTCATGAAACCTTAAAGCTGTTATAATATAAACAATCTGATTATTTTATTTTCATTTGTTTAATTATGTAGTATACAGGGTGGTTCAAAAAGAATTGACCCATTTTCAAAATTAATTTATAAAAATTGTTGAAGTGTATTTGGCATGTTTAAAATTAAGTTATAAGCAGCGCAGCAGTAAAGTGAGTTAAGTTGTACTTAAAGCTTAATTTCTCTAAACATGTCAAGCGAACTTCAATGATTTTAGTAAGTAGAGTCGGTTCCTTTCGTTGTTCACTTTACTTGTTGCTGGGTCTTAAGGAAACAATTAAAAACGCACTCTTTAGCGATATTTCGACCCCTCCTTGGGTCATTCTCAAGCTAGAAACAATTTATTAACATCTAAAATTACTATACAGGCATCAACAATAACAATATTTGCACTAATACAACATGTATAGTAATTTTAGATGTTAATAAATTGTTTCTAGCTTGAGAATGATCCAAGGAGGAGTCGAAATATCGCTAAAGAGTGCGTTTTTAATTGTTTCCCCAATGATTTTTATAATTTAATTTTGGAAATGGGTCATTCTTTTTCAATCACCCTGTATTTGGATTTTTTTTCTCCAGATGTTTGACTTCATTGGTCATTTCAACCTTATACTCAGCTCATTAAAAATTAATCTATTATTATGTAAATTTTTTTAAAATTAAAATTAATACATTTTGAACCATTTCTCAACAATTTGATTTGTGTTTATTGATGTAAAAACCTTTTTCTATTGCTGAAGAAAAACTTACAGTAGTTAATTGTTATTACAGATCAATTTATTTATTAAATTGTTATTATAAATGACCAAGTTGTATACAAAACAATAAATTTTTTCTGTTTAAATTATTTTCGTGCACAAAAATATACAATTGTATAACGAACATTGGTTGATGGAGCACACGTATTAGATACTGTTTAACATAGTCTTTCATGTTTTCTTATACAATATATATGTATATTATATTTTTTTAATTGTTATGAAATATTTAGAATGTATATTTTGTCATTTGTTTAATTTTTAAAATTTAAAAATGTTTATTTGATTCTTAATTATCATTTTGTCCTGAAAATAAATAAAATAATATATTAAATTTATGTTTACTTTTGTTACTCCAAATGTCTATTGATCTATTATATCGTATTCAAATATCTCTGACTGACTTATCACGACATCTCTGAAACCATTGGGCCTATGACAGTATTCTTAATTGGATTTTGTAATGTTTCTAATTACTTCTATTTTATGGCTATATCCGTATGGCCGTCCGCACACGGAGCAACTCAAAACAAACTCAACTGGACACTCGAGTCATTTTTGAGTTGACAGAAAGCAAACCCAGTTTGTAATGAGTTGCTCCGTGTGCGGTGTCCCATTCAATTACACAGGTTGAAACTCATAGTCGACTCAAAAATGACTGGAGTTTCCAGTTGAGTTTGTTTTGAGTTGCTCCGTGTGTGGAGGGCCTATCTGTTATTTCATATATTGGTAATTTTATTTTAAATTTTTTTTTAATTTCATAAAATAGAGATAAAAATTTTGCATTTGAACTTTTAAAATCAAAATGCATTTTAATATCTTAGTGTTAGTGTTGTATTCCCAGTGGGGCTGTCATTGAAATATTCGGATTGTCTTATGTATCATATCAATGACAATTTTGATGTTATTCATCCAAATCAATAGGATGAGTAATAATGATCATAATAAGGGCCCTGAAAAGCTTATTTCTTATGTACCGAGCCAATGTAAATTTTCAGACTCCCTCCTGTTGGTTTTATAGTCGCAAAGGGTGCATTGAAATGCCCATATTTTCTTATGTACCGAGCCAATGTAAATTTTCAGACTCCCTCCTGTTGGTTTTATAGT
>KZ651152.1:1796134-1807721 GCA_001010745.2 Gerris buenoi | reverse complement strand
TACCAACTAATACAACTAATACAGTTCGTTGATAAGTCGGTCAAGTACCAACTAATATTATTTGTTGATAAGTTCGTCAAATACCAACTAATACAACTAATACAGTTCGTTGATAAGTCGGTCAAGTACCAACTAATATTATTTGTTGATAAGTTCGTCAAGTACCAACTAATACAACTAATACAGTTCGTTGATAAGTCGGTCAAGTACCAACTAATATTATTTGTTGATAAGTTCGACAAATACCAACTGATACTATTTGTTGATAAGTTAGTCGAGTATACCAACTGAATCTGTTTGTTGATAAGTTTGTCAAGTACTAACTGATACTATTTGTTGATAAGTTAGTCGAGTATACCAACGGAATCTGTTTGTTGATAAGTTTGTCAAGTACTAACTGATACTGTTAAGATCAGATACTGTTAAGATGAATGTGAAAGCAATGATAGACTTCGCATTTGTTATTCTGACAATTCGAGAAGGTTTGCCAAAACGTATAAAGACATTCGCGTTTTTATTTGTGTTAAGCTGTAAAATCAGTGGCATTTACTTTTTAGTTATGAACATCCGCCATAGATTTCAAGATTTAAACGATGCGAGTATGTCAGTAGTATTTGCAAGCATGTTTTTTGTGACAACAATTAAATACTTAGTGTTCGTCAAGTATAATCATCATGTTGTACTTAAGCTCGATCAAGTTTTTAGCAAAGAAATGAGCAAGTTTTCCGATTTAACAATTAATATTTGTAAATTATTCTTTTCAATGGGAATTGGAGCTAATATTGTATGGAATCTTATACCATTTTTTGACAATGAATTACACATAACTCTGCCTTACTACCTACCGTTCCAAATGAACAACTATGTATTCTCAATATTCTACGTCTTCGCTTGCATCACAGCGGCGCTTATATCGTTTATTCAAGTGCCGACAGACTGCGCTTACATGCTTCTCTCAGCCAGAATATACGACGATCTAGGAATAGTGAAAAATAAATTAAGAAATTTACATGAGTCCGTCATCACTAATGAAATAGACTCGACAACGACCCAGCTCCGGTTTTCCCAAATCGTGATTCTTCTTATTGAAGCTATAAAGTATGTTAAAAATAAATTACACTAATTAATAAGTACTAAATAAATTCACTATTACACTAATTAATAAGTACTAAATAAATTCACTATTACACTAATTAATAAGTACTAAATAAATTCACTATTACACTAATTAATAAGTACTAAATAAATTCACTATTACACTAATTAATAAGTACTAAATAAATTCACTATTACACTAATTAATAAGTACTAAATTAATTCACTATTACACTAATTAATAAGTACTAAATTATTTCACTATTACACTAATTAATAAGTACTAAATTATTTCACTATTACATTAATTAATAAGTACTAAATTATTTCACTATTACAGTAATTAATAAGTACTAAATTATTTCACTATTACACTAATTAATAAGTACTAAATTATTTCACTATTACACTAATTAATAAGTGCTAAATTATTTCACTATTACACTAATTAATAATTACTAAATAATTACACTAATTAATAAGTACTTAATAATTACACTAATTATTAAGTACTAAAACTTACACTAATAATTAAGTACTTAATTATTACACTAATTAATAAGTACTAAAGAATTACACTAATTAATAAGTACTAAATAATTACACTAATATTAATAAAATGGTTGTGTGTGAAGTCTCATGTAAAACAAGGTTTCGATGGTATTGTGAATATGAAATTATTATTTACTCAGGGGACCTCAAAACATTTGAATCCAAAAACATCTAATTTTTCCCGCCATCACAATACTTACTCTTTATATGAGAGAGTAAAAAAAGTAACAAGTGTTACTTTTTTGTCAAAAAGGGTGGAAAATTAAACAATTTTTAAAAGTGTTATTTATTTTTGTAATCTACACTATAATATCTTTCATGTCATATCCCATTCAGTTTTTTTTTTTTTTTTTTTTTTTTTTTTTTTAAATTTTTGCCTGACATGATTTATCTACCATCTTGGACTTTAACAGGTGGTAATTTTGAATTCACTATATTTTTTCTGTGTGAGTGTCTAAAAGATCGTTAATACTGCAATGTTTCCTGTTTGAACCAATATTTCTTTTGATTCAAAGGTTATTGGAACCGTACAGTGTGACAGACAGACACATGACACAGGAACAAAATTAGGATATTTTTTTTTTTACCAACGATACCTTAAAAAAGCACAACGGAACATAAAATTTTGCACTTTAGAGGTTATATTTGTGTAATAAAACAAATAAGGTTTTATATTTATAAGTATAATAAATAGGAAATATTTTTCTAAATTTTTACAGGGGGTAAGACCCTCCAAATTTAGATCTAAGAATTGTATTTTTCAATTTCAGTTCAAATGGTAAAAGAGAGTTAGAATTAGAAATGAGGTATTTAAATAAATTATTGATTTAAAACTATAATAGTGCAGATTCAGAGAAATGAAGAGAATCACAATGATTCGAACAAAACATTGTTAACGTTCAATCATGAATTTTTAATAATAACCATTGTTATTATTAAAAATTCTTGTAATGGTCTAGACCAGGGGTTTTCACCAGGATTTCATAAAGAGCCAAATTTCAGAATCTGAAGATGCCTAAGGGCCGCTGAATTTTGCAACCAAGGAACAATTTTTGGTTCTATGTCTGCCTGTTGGTCTGTCATTAATTTTTTCAAACCAAGATACCTTTAAAAACAGTAAACGTCGTCAGCAGTACATTATTGGGGGGGGGGGGTCCTCCCACCCCGGAAAATTTTGAAAAATATGACGTCTCAAAACAGCGTTTTAATGCATCTCTAATGTGAAATTTAATTTTATCTCTTGGTCATAAAATAAAGTAAACCTACGATGTAGTTCGTTAACAAAACTATGCACACAAGTATTTTTATCTTTTAAAAAAAAGAAATAGTAATTTAACAATAGTAAATGTAATTTAACAAAAGTTGTGCTCCTAATCATTGTAGATTAAATAGATCAGTAAACAGCCATTATGCAATACTACTTAAAATCTATAATAATCTATGTCATTTAATCAATAGTTAGTAGTAGGCTAGGCGCACACTGGAGACAAAACAGTCAACAGACTGTGTCTGTGGGCTGTGTGCAGACTGGTTTGTCTCCAGTGTGCGCCTAGCCTTAGGGTGGCCATGGTAAATGTCCGCTGGTTCTTTGGGCACTGCTATTCTTAGCAGGTGCTAAAGGATTTCATGTGTTAGGCGGGACCTATTATTGTTCTAAATAAAATTCATTCAACTAAAAGTTGATTCAATTTTTAGGTTCAAGCAAATATGATCAGGATTAGTTTCTTTTGTTTGTTTTGTTTGTTTTTGTGTTGTTTTTGTTTGTTGGAATTGTTTTCTTCCAAATCCTTCAGTCGATCACCATCTCCTGCTTCATGAGTTTCGTTTTCACTCAGGTATCGTTTATATTTATTTATTTAAAAAAAAAAAAAAAAAAAAAAAGTTAAAGCATTCAACAGGTGGTTGAAAACATTTTGGAGTTTTTACATTTAATATTTCCAAGATGGCGGCCNAAAAAAATAAAATAATTTTGTTTATTTAAAAAAATAAAATAAAATCCATACATAAAATGTAACATCTAAATTACTTGTACTCAAACTATCTAACTATTTTTTTTAAAACTATTTAAGCCTGGTTGTTTTGAAACGAGCCGAGCATTGGTGTCTGCGCATGCCCAGTCTAAAGTGTGCCTGCGCATCTTACTCTGAGCTTACGCAGAGACCAATGTTCGGCTCGTTTGCTCTGTTCGGTTCGGCAGTCTGGTCGAGGCTTTAATGCGATTGATTATTATTCAGCTGTTGTATTTCCAGCAGCTGAGTTTCATGTTATGTATGTTTCATTAAGGATTTATTTTCATTTCTTTCAGAATGATTTAAATGTAAACACACTGAAAGCCTTTATTTGTCTTTCCTGGGCGATGTATCAGTTGTTTTGGATTTGCTGGTTCGGTCAGAAGATCACCGATAAAGTATGTATTCAAACAATTATTTTTAATAGTTTTTTTTTTTTTTTTAAATATTGGGTTATTCTTCAAAATTGCGAAGAAAGCAAGAGAAGATTTTTTGGATAAAAATAACCCAGCCACCGGCCATTAAGTTTCCATTTCTTCGAAAAAATGAATCTTTACAGTTTCTCATGGGTTTACGCCAAGGCTGTTTTTCTCAAACCATTGTTCTATGATGCGCAGAGCTCTCTGAGCTAAATGAACGATTGTATAATGTACTTATCTTAATCTTAAATGTATAAAACATTGGAGTAGTGCCGATGGGGCTCAAATTTTGTATTTCCACTAAATGAGTAGCTCTGATAACAATTTAAGTTTAGAAAATGTTTTGTCTGTTTGTCTGAGCGCCAATAATGTCCAAACAGCCGATTAGATTTTGTTGGTTTTTGGGAAAATAGGGAAAGAATTTTAATTGTCATTATCGGAATCAATTAAAAATGTGGGATATTTTCAAATTATCCTATCAAAGGGGAGGGGGTGTAGAATTTAAATGTTTCTTGATGGTAGTTTATAAATTCATCAAATTAAAAATAACACACTCCGTAGCGAAGAACCTGGTATCCAGCTAGTAATAATTATTTATGTTTTATTTATATTAATAAAGTTTTTATTTTAATTTAATATAAATTGTATTTGGTTTGAAAGTTTGAAGCACTTGGGAATGAATTGTTGTGGTCGGGCTGGGAAGGATGTTCCGTATCCCACCAGAGATGTGTATTGATAGCTCAAGCTATGTTCTCCCAACCAATGGTGATAACAGGTGCTTCCCTGTTTCAAGTTTCATTCAAGACACTTATGTGGGTATGCATTTATTTGATTTTAAAAAAGAATTATTTCTTTATTTACCTATTTTAACTTCCTATGATGAATAGTACAGGCGCAATTACAATACAACGATAAAACTCGTTGTATTGTAATAGTTGTAGTAGGGAGTTGAAATAAGGCTCAAATTGTGCAGAATTAAAATTAGGAATGAAGCCTGTACTTAGATTTTTGATATCTTGCTTAGAACCAATACAATTTTAATTTTACTGATTTTTCTAACCTCAAAGGGAGGTAGAGCCTTAACTCAAGAACTATAAACATAAAAAAACGAGCACACTTTTCCAGTTCCAGGGAAAAACATCCACACTTCAAACTAGTTTCAAACTGTACGACGCATGAGCATTAGCAGAAAACGATCAAGTGTGGTTCAGTTTCAAACCAGTTTGAAGTGTGGTTGGAACAAACCTATAATTAGCAAGTCATACAGAACAAAAATACAGTGACCTTCCTTGGATAAAACAAATCTAAATAAAGACCCTTAATACTCAAGAGGGGGCTCAAAACCAAATTTTTAAACTTATTTGACAGTGGCAAGACTGGCAACAGTCAAAAAGGAACTTAAAATGGGTTAAAAAAAAAAAAAACAACCCTTAACATAACCACTTCTATGACTTGATATTGATACCCAATCAACCTATTCTAATTTGTGAAGACTAATGGCTTATCAGTCTGAGGCACCTCCTCGAAATTTTGAGGTCGCATGTTCTAACTCCGTCTATACTCATACCATTATACTTTGTAAATCTGACAGCTCAAACTGACCAAACTATATTAGGGAAAAAATAAAACCCCTAGGTGGTTATCTTAAGGTTATCCTGTGATATTTTTGTTTGCCTAGTTGGCCGGACCTTCTACCCGCCAAAATCTCGAGCTCTCAATGGCTCTCCTCCCGTTTATTTGCCATTTTCTTGTGCTGTCAGAACAGCAAAGTATAATGGCATGAGTATAGTGTACCGTGTCAAATTTTATGTGGGATTAGTTCTTCTTTTTGCTTGTTAGCTCGGGGAGCGCTACTGTCTCTTCTAAACTGTAAGGAGGAGGTTCTCCCCCACTCTAACCTTAGCAGTGCAATTTTTACCTTTCTGTGATAAGAAATCATAGTATAACCTCAGAGGAGGGAAGGGGTAGAGGGAGCAATGCGATTTGAAAAGTGGTTCATTATGCTCCCCCCATATATTAACACTTTCAAGCGAGTTCAATCCGAACTAAAGTGAGCACGTGGTCACTGGTCCTTGTTTTATTGGTCTATTCCTTCAATTCCTTGTCTTTCTGTCTCCACAGATGGTTGTCAACAAATCCTTATCAGTAGCATTTATTTTATACTCCTCTTAAAGATTGCTATTGGCTATTTAGGAACTCATGCACGTTTATTAACGACGTTACTGCCTTTAGATAATTAATAAGGTTAACAACAAACATTAACTTGGTGCGTAGGCTTCCGTGGGTAGACTCGTAATAAACAGCTTGGTTTTCCAGTGAAATCCACGTCACAAAGGGGATGAAGTCCCCTTTCGTCCCTCTGAAGGGGGACTTCATCCACTTCGTGTCGCGGATTTCACCGGAAAACCAAGCTGTTTATAACAAACATTAATGTACATATTTATGAAATCCTTATCAGCTGATTCAGATAAATTTTGAGTTTTTATTGAGATATCGATATTGTTTCACCAAACTGCCGGTTGAAAGTGTTAGTATATATGGGAGAGCTAATGAACCAGTTTTTGAGACCCAGATTCTATAGTATTGTTCCCTCTACCCTTACTTGCTCTGAGAGTACAATCCACTTAAGAATTAATACTAATATTGTAAATGATTTTTTTTACAAATAATAATGTACACTATTGATAGCTTTCCTATAATTCTTTTTAAGAGATATTTCTCAAAGAAATGTCCACCAAGCTGCAATGATGGCAACTAAAATATGGCAATGGCAAGTCATTGGCTACAAAATGTCGTGGAGAAACATCCCCTTGTACAACTAGCGCTCCACTAGCAGAATTGGGAAAGTGAGGAGTTATTTCTGCCTGACCCTAAATAATAAGAACCTAATATGTATTTCATTCTCCATATTTCAACTATATATTTGTGGTTATCTTTACAGTGTATGAACCAGTCAGTTTCATATTACATGTTTTAAGAACAGTTTCGCAGAACCGATAGATTGAGCTATGAATTTCTTATTTTAAATGTAGAAAAGGAAGGATTAACTAGTAGTTCACGAGCAACAAGAAATCACCTAATATTTTAATTTTTGTGGCAAAATTCAGATGTTTATAACTAACCTAACCACCTCCAACCAGATTTGACCCCCTCTATCCAGCTCTCACCACCTCCAATCAGATCTTACCCCCTCTACCCAGCTCTGATTAACTATGCAGCTCTGACCATTTCCAACCATATTTGACCCCCCCCCCCTTCTATCCAGCTCTGACCACCTCCAACTAGATCTGACCCCCTCAAACCAGCTCTGATCAACTCTAAGCAGCTCTGTCCATCTCCAAAATGAATAGATAACACCACTGCACTATCCTCACCACTTTCTAAAATAATGTGTTTGAGATTTTATTATATTAATTAAAGTAGTAGTTATTTTATGGAAATAAACGAATTAGATAATTATAAATGGTTTATATTTTTTTTTACTTTAACCTATTAATAATTTCAAATTATTTGAGGTGAGGTATTAATTGCTTGAGAGGTTCAGCATGAAAAGTTAAGTGCTGCAGTTCAGCTTATTCTATGTAAGTACATATATTAAATTAAACCAAATTAATTTGTTTAACCTAAATCAGCATTAAGCTTAATTCACTTACCTGATCAATACAAAAACAAATGAAATCGTCGAAGCTCTTTGGATATGTTACATGATGAACATTATGTAACATACGAAAATGGAGAGACAGCTTTCAAAAAGCTTTTAAAGGTAAAAAACAGAAAAAAATAACTGATTTTTTCAAACAATGATTCAGTGAGTATATGAAGTTTGAAAGATTAAATTATGTTTCATTTTTTTTCGTGTTTGTTTATGTGTGTACATAAAGTACTTACAAAAAAAGGACTAATAACCCCCGGACTAAAACCCAGGGGGGAAAAAAGAAACGGGACTAAAAGCCAAAAGTAATAAAAAAATTTGGTTAATAAAATAAATTACAAAAACGTCATATTATTATTTTTTTATTCATGACATATGATAAAATATATAGGTTCTTTGATTGGTTTCATTTTTAACGAGAACCTCGGATCAACCAGACAAACGCCAGTCCTGCTCCCTACTAGGTCAGTTATAAAAGGGGTTATACTCTAACTAAAGGATAATATACTAGGAAAAAACAAAAAAATGAAGATAAGAAAAATATGTATTATAAATTATGATACAATTTAAAAATTCACATCAAGAGAGATCAAAATATCCACTAAGATAAGTGAAGCAGAGATAACTTATTTATAATATTAAACAATAAAAATACTAACTGATGCAGTCAATAAATGGACACAACTTAGATAAAACATTTATTTACAAAATTGAAAATAATTTTTAAAAAATACTATACGAGAAAAACTAATTTATATAACTAAAACTTATTTGACAAATAAAAATCTGAATTTGAGTAAAAAAATCAAATACATATCACAGTCGGTATTATTTTTTTAGGAATATTATTAATTAAGATAATTATATTATCAATAAATAGGAATCAACAATAACATAAGGTAACCATGGTCCAGGCCCATTTGTACTCTGTGTACGATTATGAACATTGAGTTATAAAATGTTTATAATAAGTTCAACTAATTTTATTATGAAATTAAACGACTTAGAATATATATATTTTTTTAATACACTAAAAACTACTATTTTAACATTTTACAATACTGGTGCCTGATTACCGAAAAGTATTTTTTAATTTTAGAGTAGGCTTCAAAGGTCCTTATGTATTTTATCTTTTATCAATTAAAGTAATTAAATGAAATGCTGTATCTATATTCCTTTTAAAGGATTCTCTCAATAGGATTAGTTTTAAAGTGTCCTATGAATCAAGGACGGTTTTATAATAAACATCTACTAAATCTAAAAAAATGGTTTTTTTTCTCCTTAAAATACCTAAATAACAATAAAAAAATATATAATGAAGAAGAATTACCCCTCAATTTCAGGTGTATATTAGGGTGAATTTTTAATTTTCCTGAAATTTCAACCCAAAATTTGTATTTATACGAGATTTCAAAATATATATGATAAATTTATTTATTCTAGTATAAATGTATTTAGCAAATTTTCTTATTAAAATAAATTAATAAAAAAATAAATAAATTAGTAAATTGTTCCGAGTAGTTTTTAGTTTTTGAGTAATGGACTATTAGTTTGGTACAGTAAATATAAAGGTTTAAATTTAAATCAAATTATAATTACTATTTACAAAGGAAGACAGTCAGAGAAGAATAGACCTCTGCGCCGGGATTCGAACCACGGACCTCCCCCTCACACCCGGCGCAGAGGTCTATTTTTCTCTGACTGTCTTCCTTTGTAAATAGTAATTATAATTTGATTTAAATTAAAATTTAAACGTTCCGTAGTATGAGTACTACCAAAAACTTAAAAATTGAATATAAAGGTTTAATATTGAAATAAACTATGATTTTAGCTTGAGAATGATCCAGGGAGGGATCAAAATATCACAAATGTGAGGCTTTTAATTACTACGTTTTTATTAACTTGGTTTCTTGTTTGTTTGTTTGTCTGGTACAAATCTTGCAATCAAATTTTAACTAACATCCTGAGTAGCTAGACAGGAAATATATCGATTATAGTATTTCAAATTATATCGATGGCACGGCTTAAGAAAATTTAAAAACGTAGTATATAAAAAGTTCTTTTTATCTTGCAATTATTTCCTTAATAGATCCTACTACTGTGCCCTAGTCTTAAAACCCTTCATTTTAACAACTGAGATTTTCTCCAGAGAGTGGTAGCGACTTATCACATAGAAGAGGTGTAGTTCAATAACCAAAAGAGCGTCTTCACACAAAATAATTGTATTTGAAACAATTTACAGGTTTCAGCTGTTCTAAACTTCAGATAATCTGTGTAGGTTATAAGGAGACTCTTAAAGTACAAGTCTAAGTCACTTGTACTTTTAGAGGCTCTCTATAAGGCTTGTTCCAACAACACATTGGGTTGGAACAAACCTATAATCTGCAGAGAATATGCGAAGAATGCTTTAGAACAGCTGAAACCTGTCAATTGTTTCAAATACAATTATTTTTTGTGAAGATGTTGTTTTGGTTATTGAACTACACCCGTTCATTTTGTCATTCTTTTTTTAACCCCGGTTCCACGTTAGTGTGGTTCGGCAGTTTTAAACAAAATTATATTGGCCCTAGGTACACTTCATCCCCTGTTTGATTAGCATAGCTTTATAAGCAGAAATGAACTGCGGTACTGTAGGGTCTTTGGAGCCGCAGTTGGCCTTAAGATTCTTAAACATAAGTTGTAAAGAGTCTAAATTGAGATTTTTAGGAATAAGGTAATTAAAATGGTGCTTTTTAACACATTGCCAGACAAGTTTTAATCCGTTCAAAGTTTGCACCCAGCCGTCGAGACATGGTGAGTGCACAACTTTACCTCTGGGAGTAACAAATTTTATATGATTACTAATAATATCTATCCCCGTATTAATTAAATCCAAATGCAAATCTTCTCTGTCCTTCTGAATGCGACTTTTATATCTGCCGGCACCTTCTAGTTCCTGAGAGTATCCGTTACAGCAGTCAAACAATCTGTTAAACAGCCAGACGAATTGAATAGTTCCCACGGCTTTTTTGTCCATCGAACCTGAAACAGCAAAGTACACCTTCAGTGCTAACGACTGATATTCGTTTAAATAGATTCGATTAAAAGTAAAGATAAGTAGTTACCTAGTTGATAGACGATTTGATAGAGGATGTTAGCTGCCATTGTGTGGCTGAGGACTTGAGCCGCGTAAGAGACATTATTCTTCGACCTGGACTTCTCAGGAAGAAGATGCTCTTTAGTTATCTTGTAGAGCATTCGGAAACTGTTAAAACGTGCGTCGAAGTTAACCGCCTGCAGAATATCCGACCAGGAAGCTCTTGAGTCCGCAATACTTTCTTCTTTCAAAACGACCTTCAGATCGTCGATGCAAAGAGGCATCGTTGCATTATAATTAATTAGATTATTTCTTACTGACTTCAACAAATGCGGTGGATCGAAGAGAGCGATAATCTCGGATCCGTTGACTTTGAAAATTGGTTTGTCCTTGGTTGCACCCAGAGCCTTGATAGCACTCACATTAGCAGACCCTGTGTCACACACTGTGCACACAACGATAAGCCCGGCTTCCTGGCATTTAGTTATAACCTGCAACAGATTAACCAAAATATAACTAATAATAATTGTTACTAAAATAATTACATTTGTAAACATTCAAGAGGAAAGTAAAAATTAATAAAGCCTCCACAGCACAGGGCACTACGCCCTAATTAGTGGAGGATGTTCCGCTAAAATATTACAACTGTATGATGACTATCACTAGTATAACCAGGGCGCGATTTGAGGCGGAACGGCGTTCCGGGACCTCTCTCTCTCTCTCAGATAAAAAAAAAAAAAAAAAAAAAAAAAAAAAAAAAAAAAAAAAAAAAAAAAAAAAAAAA
>KZ651152.1:1750235-1785219 GCA_001010745.2 Gerris buenoi | reverse complement strand
GAAACGTGTGGCAGGTTACCATAACCTGATTCAAAATTAACCAGAGGTAACCTTAAAACTATCAAAGAAGGTAATTTGTCCCAGTCAAAGGTCACGGAGCATGCGCAGTATGCTTTTTTTCTCCAATTTCTCTTACTCTACGAATACCTCCATGGGGTCACTTTTTTGCCTCAAACCCCTTCTTAACGTTCTATCTCTATTATATAACATCTTTGCTTGTAGATAAATAACTGATAGGGAACCCCCACCCCAACCCCAACCTGTTGGGTGTTGGTTTGGCCTTGGCCTGGGACTGGACTCTGGACCATCGATAAATATTATAAATACTGGACTACTGGACATAACACACTGGACATTTATAATAATAGGACTGGACTACTGTACCGTTGCGTCGGTTTGTTTAATCCATTAGTTTCACTTTTTGAATAGTGTGCGAGGAGCAGCACTATCGGGCCAAGTATGGCAAACTCCCACCTACAAAAGAAAAGGCTGTAGGCTGTTCAGAAAACTGTTCAGTTTAAACTGTACGTGTGTGACAGCTAAATACCCACACACGAACAGAGTTTACAACTGAACAGTTAAAACTGCACGTATGAGGTCGGCTTAATAAGGATGGTAAACTCCCACTGTTCGACTAGTGGGGGAGGGGAGTGGGGGGGGGCAAAATTTGTGAACCTGACTTGATGTTCAGCATTGAAGCGCCGTGTTCTTGAAGGTGCTGTTAAAACTTACAGTTTGTGAGAGTCGGCTTTTCATTTACTTTCCAACTCTTTCGGCATTGAACATGGCCTTATAAAGGCCGAAAGCTGCTTTGATTTTAATAAATATTTCACTTGGAGAGACTTGTTGACTTGCTTTTCTTTTAATGATNAAACACTGTTTTTGCTAAAAAATGGATAGGGGGGGAAGAATAAAAAACGGGTGGTTTCCGGGAAAAAGGGGTGATATGGTAACCCTATTCTGGCTCCAGCCATGAACTTCAGCAGAGATGACGCATACATCCGATGATGACATTTGAATCCGAGTCCATGCAATGCTGGCTACATTAAATCTCTATTTTCTCCAGCGAGTACAATATCCGACAATTTTGGGCAAAATTTGTGAACCTGACTTGATGTTCAGCATTGAAGCGCCGTGTTCTTGAAGGTGCTGTTAAAACTTACAGTTTGTGAGAGTCGGCTTTTCATTTACTTTCCAACTCTTTCGGCATTGAACATGGCCTTATAAAGGCCGAAAGCTGCTTTGATTTTAATAAATATTTCACTTGGAGAGACTTGTTGACTTGCTTTTCTTTTAATGATGATCTTCTCTCACCCTCCATATCACAGCCAAGAAAAGTATATTTAAAAATCAGCTGGGCTTACAAGTGAATGTAACTAACTATGCTTGCTTAATAAGCAAGCATAGTTGTCAGATAAAATCAAACTTCTGAAATATGTTTTATTTATATAAGTATCACCATAAAATAAATATTTTGTTCTTCAAAACGACCACATAGTTCCCTTAACCTATGGTTTAGCTCAGAGGCGAATAACCAGATCTGAAACAATTAAAAAAAAGTAGGTACTTACTAGGGACCAAGGGTGAAATAGGTGGTTCTAAGGTTGGGATAGGGTTTGATGACTCTATAAGGTCTTGAGACCTGCTTCCTTCGACAAAGTACTTTAAATCAAAGTGTTTCGCACAAATGTGTTTTACTTTCTTCCACCTCGGATTGTGGGCAAACTCTACCCAAATGTACCGTCTGTAAAAAAAAGGGGGGTGAGATCAAATGTGCACATAGTGATGTAATTATCAACCCAACTAAAGAAACATTAAAAGAAGCTGTCGCCAGCATTGGGTCGTCACTACTTGGTTAGGTGACTACAAAGTTCAGGCTTCCAATGTTTTCTATATGTATTTTTTTTTATTTTATTTTTTTTTAATCATCTCCTACCGTGTTTATAACATGTGGACACCCATAGGGTCCATTAGCTGTATAACATAAAAAAATTAAAGCGATTTAAAATTATAGGTTTGCTCTTACAGCCTAAAAATAAAAATAATAATATAACTAGGGGGCTTCGCCCCCTACTCGCTTCGCTGCCAACCCCCGAAAAGACGTGGTAGCAGCNGGTTTCCGGGAAAAAGGGGTGATATGGTAACCCTATTCTGGCTCCAGCCATGAACTTCAGCAGAGATGACGCATACATCCGATGATGACATTTGAATCCGAGTCCATGCAATGCTGGCTACATTAAATCTCTATTTTCTCCAGCGAGTACAATATCCGACAATTTTGGGCAAAATTTGTGAACCTGACTTGATGTTCAGCATTGAAGCGCCGTGTTCTTGAAGGTGCTGTTAAAACTTACAGTTTGTGAGAGTCGGCTTTTCATTTACTTTCCAACTCTTTCGGCATTGAACATGGCCTTATAAAGGCCGAAAGCTGCTTTGATTTTAATAAATATTTCACTTGGAGAGACTTGTTGACTTGCTTTTCTTTTAATGATGATCTTCTCTCACCCTCCATATCACAGCCAAGAAAAGTATATTTAAAAATCAGCTGGGCTTACAAGTGAATGTAACTAACTATGCTTGCTTAATAAGCAAGCATAGTTGTCAGATAAAATCAAACTTCTGAAATATGTTTTATTTATATAAGTATCACCATAAAATAAATATTTTGTTCTTCAAAACGACCACATAGTTCCCTTAACCTATGGTTTAGCTCAGAGGCGAATAACCAGATCTGAAACAATTAAAANACATCTGGGCCAACAACGCGCATTGTGCCGCTATTTTACTGACTTTTAACCCAATCTCTTGATCTACCTTCCCCACTTACACCATTTAAGGAAAAAATACGTGTGGTGTCGTGGGACACCCGGTAGGAACGAAGTTCCTTATGCTTTTTATTATATAAATTATAAAATCACAGCAATAACTACTTATACATGGTGGAGTTAGAAAAGAGAGAAAATTAAAAGAAACTAATTTATAGAAAAAAGTATTTAACTATCATAAATTTATAATTAAAGCAGATGGTTGTTGAACGAAAAAGAACTGTCCTCTCATACCCCGTCGGCAAAATTACTCCAANAGATAAACATTAAATGACAGCAAAACAGGAAATATATCGATTATATTATTTCAAATATATCGATGGCACGGTTTAAGAAAATTTAAAAACGTAGTATATAAAAAGTTCTTTTTATCTTGCAATTATTTTAATTTGACGCTTACGTTTACGCGTGAACGCTTGGGCGGATAACGTTGTCCAAGGAACTTGTCTTGGGCATTGGTAAAATGAACATGTGTACCAAATTTCAACTAAGTCGGTCAACTTTTACACAAGTTATCGCCGTCGGTAAATTTCGTGACGGATTTTGCGTGACGGTGATTTCATGACGGTTATTTTGTGACGGTGATTTTGCATGGTCGTATCTAGGGTTGCCTTTAGGGGGGGGGGGCTAATTTTTTATTTATTTATTTTAACCTGTATATGTATAATAATCGTATTTTTTTAGAGAGTTGAGCCGGCCTAGGGGGGGGGCCATGCCCCCCCCCCTGGCTACGCCCATGTGATTTTGGTATATTTTTCGGATTGACTCCCGGGCCCAGAACGTTAAGGAACTTCGTTTCAAAACTTCAAATAGATCTGGTGGTTTAGGATTGAATCCCTTCCACATCAGAAATTTTTTATGGCGGGAATTAGTTCCTCTTTTCCCTGGTCCCCCGGGGAACGCTACTGTCTATTAGGCATTTCATTTATACGCTTGGCTACATGATAAATATGACAAATAGCCACCAGATTCTAATATAAAAAAGTGATACTTTTATGATGGATATAAGGAAGAGAGATATTTTTGAAGAAGTTTATAGATTATAGATGAAGGTTATATTTACAATTTTATTGTTTTCCTTTTTTTAACGTTTGTGAGTTTCATGTTTTCTGGATTGTTCTTATTCTTATATAGATGTACGTTTTAGTTTAGTATTAAATCATTTTATTTAAAAAATGTGTGTGTTATGAGTATTAACAAACCCTTTGAACTTTTTTGTATTGTTTTAAGTTCTTATTTTTAATCGTAACATTCATCGCCCGTTTATTTATTATTATTTCACTTTTGAAAAATGAGTAACATATACATTCAAGAGCCGTTGTCTCACGGTAAAGTTCTTTTGGAGACTTCGATCGGTGATATAGACGTGGAATTATGGTCGAGAGAAGCACCGAAAGCTTGCAGGAACTTCGTACAGCTTTGTCTCGAAGGTTATTACGACAATACGATATTTCATAGAGTTATCAAAGGCTTTATAGCCCAGGGCGGCGACCCCGACGGTACGGGTCTGGGTGGCGACTCCGTTTACGGCGCCCCGTTTAAAAATGAAATCCATTCTCGACTGAGATTCGTCCGTAGGGGCTTAGTCGCCATGGCCAATACGGGAAACGACGACAACGGTTCTCAATTTTTCTTCACTTTGGGCGCGACTCCGGAACTGCAGAATAAACATACGATATTCGGTAAAGTCGCCGGCGACACGATTTACAACATGATTAAATTCGACGAGCTCGAAACGGGTCCGGAGGACCGTCCTAATTTTCCACCCAAAATCATCCGGACCGAAGTTTTAAACAACCCTTTTCCGGATATAGTGCCTCGTGTCAAAGAAGACAAGGGAGAAATTAAAGCCAAGAAGAGGAAATCCAAAGGAGTCAAAAATTTCAAATTACTCTCGTTCGGTTCCGAAGCGGAAGACGACGAGAACGACCTTTCCGAAATAACGACGACTTCCAAGAAAAGTAAATCCATCCACGACTTGATCGACGACCCCAAGTTGAGTTCCGAACCCTCTATCCCGACCGAAGAGGAAATAGCGGCTCTAAAAGAAGAGGAGAAACAGAAAGAATCCAAAATGCAAGAGCTCAAAGATAAATTTAAAACTAAAATCAAAGAGACCCTGTCTAAAGCGGAAGAAAGCGAATCCAAAACGAAAAGGAAAGTTTCTATAGAAGATCTTCTCGGAGACAGGTCTAAGTACGAAGCTCTCAAGAAAAACGTCAAACCGAAAGGATCTTCACGAGAAGCCGCCACGCTTCAAATGTTGAATAAGTTCAAGAAGAAGATAGACGACCTGTACAGCAGTAAGGAGGAACCGACGGAGGGAGCCACCGACTACAACACCGACGACTGGATGGTGCACGAGTTCAAGTGTGACGACAGACAGCTCAAACTGGCCAAAGATGCAAACACCAAGAACAACACCTGGTTCGATATCACCGACCCTAGGAATGAAATCAACATTAGGAAACGAGAGGACAGCTCAGTTGCACTGAAAAAGAAAATATAAATTTTGAACTTACTCAAAGTTAATTCTTTTTTTATTCAATTCCAGGGAGCTTTTATGTCCCTTAAACAAAACTGGGTTAGCCCTGTATCGACCCAATACTGAATCGATACAAGACAACCAAACCCTTCATGCATGTGTTAAGTGTCTCTGGTGACGTGGATTTTTTTATAGAACCACAATTAGAACGTCTACCATGGTTTTAGAGACCTTAACTCTTTTGAGAAACTGCCCATTTTATAAGCGATTCTAGGTGAACCTTGAGGGGGGGTGGAGCCTTGTCTGGGAATCTAATACAGATCTGTATGGTCACGGTCACCCGTCAACTTTAATGATTAGAAAGTCGACTACTCTACTGCAGCAATTCATGCCCCAAGTTAATACTTGATATATTTATTAATGTTTCTTTATAAATTGTGAATTTTAAGTAAAATTCATGTAAATTATTACAGTCGAAAAATGTGTTTCTACTCATTTGAAACGATTAATAAAAATGACCATCTCACGGGATATATTCCCAATTTTAACATTTCTAATGAAGTCAAACGTTTTATAAACTTTTCCCTTTACACATTTTAGAGAATTAAAAGACAAGCGAGCAATAATCTCAATATATATATTTTTTACTTTGCCAAATGGCTACAGAGTTGCTCTATACGGAGTAATTTTAAGGTCATACATTTAATTTGAATTTAGTTAAAAGTTTGAACACCAGAGTGACACAAGGTTTGAATTTTTTAGAGGAGATAGAGAAGTTCTGTAAATACTGAGCTATTTGATCATTAAATGTTTAGTCCAGTGCAATTAGACATTGCACTTAGGAAAAATTAGGGGAAAGATGAATTTTGGCTTGAACCTTGATATCGCGGTTCTGAACAAAATGTCAAAAGTCCCCATTGATCCGAGTGCCGCTAAAAGAACTACGTGGGGGTCAAAGGTCGTCAAATTGGTTTTTTGTGAATGTCTCATTAACAGTCACGTTTACAGAAAAAATACAAGTAATCAAATTTGTAGATTAGAATATTTCCTACAAAAAAGATCTCATGACTTTTATTCGTAGACAT
Organism: Gerris buenoi; assembly: GCA_001010745.2. NCBI lineage: Eukaryota > Metazoa > Arthropoda > Insecta > Hemiptera > Gerridae > Gerris > Gerris buenoi. Next base: position 1,778,824 of record KZ651152.1, on the reverse strand, counting down.
AACGGTTTTGGAGATAACCTTAATTTACCTTCTAATTTATCATGCTATGAGTCATGCAATTATGACAGCAGTTTGTCCAAAATTATTTATTCCACAATGTCTCCACCATTGACGGTCATATCACTGTCTATATAATGGGTATATTCAAATTATAACACTTGCTAGTGCAATTGTGGCGGAGAAACNACAATTGGTTAGATGAAACTAACTTGGCATCTATTCTGGCCATCACAACTAAAAAAGAAGCAACTAATATTTTTTATTTTTTTGTTAATTGCTTACAAGTAAGAGCTTTTATTTTAAATGTGTAATATAACAAATTCTTATGTGATAAGTATTTAGTGTAAATTTAAATGATGAGCATTTATTTTCTGTTAATTGTCTAATAGTAAAAGCACTTATTTTATACTTTTAATAAAAGGAATTTGGATGTGAGGATGTTATGTTTTTGTTTATTTTAAAATTTATAATTTTTTTTTTTTTTTTTGAAAGCGGAGATGATGAGGATTAATTTTATTTATTTATTTTAATAGTCAAAGAGTTAATTTTCCTAATTAATTATTGAGTTAATTCTTAATTAATTATTCTGATGTAAGGGAAACCATTTGTATAAAACATTTGTATTAACCATTGGTATAAACCATTTGTATAAAGTTTGTACACTTTAAAAACAAATAAACTTATAATTATTATTATTATTATTATATTGCGTCAAAAGCTGGAGTTCCGATTTGAGTTTATGAAAATAAAGATGTTGCAGGATTCAGTAAAATTGTAGTAGACAATATCTTCATCGAAGATAAATTACATAAAATTTAGGTTTTATGGATGTATGGAAAATTGAGTGGTATCTCAGAACTGCCTGGTTGGAACGGATACATACATAAAAAAAAGCACTTAGAACTTTACCTCTAGGATAGGAGTACACGTTTCTTGATAAAGAAGAAGGTAAATTAAGGTTATCTCCAAAACCGTTATGTCTACAAATAAAAGTCATGAGATCTTTTTTGTAGGAAATGTTCTTATCTAAAAATTTGATTTCTTGTATTTTTTCTGTAAATGTGACTGTTAATGAGATATTCACAAAAAACCGATTTTGACCACCTTTGACCCTGCGTAGTTCTTTTAGCGGCACTCGGATCAATGGGGACTTTTGAAATTTTGTTTAGAACCGCAATATCAAGGTTCATGCCAAAATTCAGGTTTCCCCTAATTTTTCCGAAGTTGAGCCTTTTTTTCGTCTAATTGCACTGGACTAGTTTGGCTGCTAGGGTCTCACAGCGGAACAGTGCTGCAGCCTTGCCAAAATTAACTGATCCAATTTTATCCTAAATTTTTTGGAAATACATTTTTCCAAAGCTTGAATATTTTTACTATTGACTGATACTTGCTATCCACCACTTACTTTTGTTTTATCATAGCTATCCACAATTTACTTTTGGCTAATGATCCCTATCCACAACTAACTTTTCACTTATCCTTTCAATCCAAAATTTACTGTTGGGTTATCGCTATCCACAATTTACTTTAGACTTTTCATCGCTATCCACTAATTACTTTTGACTGATCTGCTATCTAGGAGATAAAAAAATACTTTGACTGCAGACTGATCTCTATACACAGTTTACTTTTAAGTGATTCTCGCAATCCCTGATTTCTATACCTCTGTAAAATGATATTGTGGAAGAAAAAAAAAAAAAAAAATGTAAATACGGTTTATTTTTTATTATTTAAATAATAAAACTATAACAACAGCTATATAAATAAAACATTCATTTTTTTTATCCCAATAAATAAAATATGAAATACACAAATGGAAAAAAATTATATACTTACATAATATACATTATTATTTTAAATTGAATAAGCTAAATAGGTTTTTCTTTTCCTCATAAATCTACAATAAATATAATAAGGTGCATAACTCTATCGTATTAAACAATCAGAAAAAAACAACAAACACAATTATACATTCATACAAATATATTACATAAAATGTGTAGGCAAATAAATTTATTAAGCACTTAAAAGGGTTGGTTCATTTGTTTCAATGGAATTTTGTATTGTTTGATAAAAGCCAACATGACAAAAAAAATTAAAAACAAAGAATATATTTAATAACTTAATGTTTTTTTTTTGTATGAGGTTATAAGTGTAATTATGACAGTAAATTGATGATTACAGTTGGATCAAGACAAGTGTTAACTCTTACAAGGGAGGGGAGTCAATGAAAACTCTTGATTTTGACTAGAGTTTGATGTATTCAGGTGGTGACCGTGTCGTGATCGATATGTTTTCTGAAGTTTCGATTCCTATGCTGGAATCATCTTCAGGTGTGTACATGTTGTTCAGAACAAAAAACAACGTAGACTGAAACGTCCAAAAAGCATATTGATGATAAGTCACCACCTGAGGAGTTCATTCAGTCACCACCTGAGTTCTAGGAGGGCCTAGAACTTAATGATGAAATCAATCATGGAAGCGCATGCACTCTTGATTTTGACGTCTAAAAAGTCAGGCTAACTAGACAAAAAAAAAAAAAAAAATGTCACTGGTGGAGGAGTGTGGCCTTAAGGATAAGAGCCTGAGATTTTATTTCTTCCCTCACATAGGTTGCCCAACCTGAGCTGTCAGTTACCTCATCTTGATCTCACATAGGTTGCCCAATCTGAGCTGTCAGTTACCTCATCTTGATCCGACTGCATTTTTGGATTTTCTTTTTTATCAATAGTCAAATTTGCTATACAGGAGGTTATTATAAACCATACAAATCTTGTATATATATATACTAATTCAGTCCAGACTGAAATGAAAATGAATCTGAGACTGAACTGAAGAATGACATGACCTTTACTCGGGAATTGATTTTAGACCATCCCTAAGCAAAAAAATATCTTTAATAATAATAAATAAATAAAGAACCTAATAAGAGTATTTTTTTTTATTTATTTACATTGAACAAATATAACTGAAAGTTTATTTCTTTAACTAGTTAAAAAAAAATGTATTCAGCCCTTAAAAACACAGTTTTTATTATAAATCTTATATACCATAATGTTTCAAATATAAGACGCCCCCGAATATAAGACGCACCCCGCTTTTCGAACCAATAATCTGGGGAAAAAATTAATTCATTGTATAAAATTGCGCCTCGAATATAAGACGCACACCGCTTTTCGAACCAATAATCTGGGGAAAAAATTAATCCAGTGTATAAAATCGCGCCTCTAATATAAGACGCACCCCGCTTTTTGAACCAATAATCTGGGGAAAAAATTAATCCATTGTATAAAATCGTGCCTCGAATATAAGACGCACCCTGATTTTCGAACCAATAATCTGGGGAAAAAATTAATCCATTGTATAAAATCGTGCCTCGAATATAAGGCGCACACCGATTTTGACAAAGCAAAAACAGAAAAAAAAGTGCGTCTTATATTCGAAGCATTACGGTATTTATGAATTTTAGTTGTGTGAGGCATCGGTTAAGTTGTTAAAGAGTGTTCAGGGGGGTGACCCTAAAATTTGATAGAATATGATTGCATTGGTGCAAAGTCTATGTGACAAGTTCATCTCAATTTGGGGACTGGAAGAGGCTTAATTAACCCTCCAAATAGTTTGATGACAAACAAACAAAATCAAAAATAAATTAAGCGTTTTGAAGCAATGTGTTTTTTTTTAAAAAAAAATGGTAAATATCTCAGCTATCATTTGAAAAAACATGAATTCCATTACTCAATAATAATGATTTAATGTTTACATTAATATAAATTGATTTATTTTTAATTGTAATAAAATAAACAAAAAATTAATATAAACAAAATGAATTTAATGATTTCCTAAGTGGTTTTGGAACAATCAAATATTGAATCAGTTGAATCAAGATGAAAAATGCAACGAATAAAATACATTTATACTAATAAAATATATACATTTTTTTCACCTAAACATTATGAATTTTATTTTTTTTTATTTATTTTTTTTTTTCTAAAATTAAGAGGTTTTGGAACAAGCAAATCATAAAAAAATATCGATTTTCATAAGAAATCAATTTTTTTGATCAACAAAATATTACATTGAACAATAAAACTAACCAAACAATAACCATTACAAAACTTTTTGCATTTTCTAAAACAAGGGGTTTTGGAACAAGCACAAATATAATAATTATATAATTATATATTTTTTTTTTGTTTATAGTAACAAAGTTATTATTAATAAAATAATTGAAATCATGATCAGTCATATATTTACCCTGATAAAGGATAATTTAAATAATGAAAAAAATTATTTATAAATAAATAAAAAAATAAGCAATAATTTTGAGAATCGGGTTGCTCAGGATATGAGTAAATGTATTTTACTGAAAGTTTATCTCATAAGGTATCCAGTATCCATATATAATTTTTTTTTTTTTAATTTTTACTAGCATTATAAATAAATAAATACAAAACAACTAAATACTTACTGCACCATAATTAATAATATATATATTTTTTTATACTAAGGGGGTTTTTATTATACGTTGATTTTTGTCTTTTTACAATTTGTTTATATAATTTAATAAAGGAAGTCTTAAAAAGCTAGGGTGGGGGGAGGGGGGTAAATATTTAGTCTGAGTCAGGTGTACGATAATACTACAATACAAGTGGGTGGATAGCTATGGGCGCAGGTTTAACTTGGTCTTGGCTGGATTCTGTTGGTACAACTGATCTACAAGCAGGTCCACCAACTGCTGATGTGTCTTCAGGTTCTGAATCTTCGTCTTCAACCTGGACATGAAAAACATTATTAGCTTAGACGTAGCTATTTCCAAATGGTAAGTTGACAAATAATTTATAGTTGTAGATTTAAGCTCTTCCAGCTCTCTCCCTGAAGCTAAGGATTAGATTATAAAATTACTTAGGCTTCTGGCGTTGGTTTCAATATAAAGTTTTCAATTGGTGACAGCATTAAAAATGCAAAATTTAATGAGCTAAGACCTCAGAGTAAGGAAAGGGTGGAGGGAAAAGTGGTTCATTATGCGACACCCCTATACTAAACCTCCCAAGCGGCAGTTTGGTGTAACAGAATCGATATATCGATAAAAACTCGAAATTTATCTGATATCAGCTGATAAGGATAAGAATAATCTGATATTTTCTTACTACATTTAATATTTTAATACAGTTTTCTTTACGAATACATATGTACTTTAGTGTTTGTTGTTAACCTTATTAATTATACAAAGGCAGTTATGTTGGTAATAGTTCTTAGATAACCAAAAGCAATCTTATATAAAACAAAATCGTCTTCTAAAGCAATCACATCAGATTTTTCTTTTACATATTTGATATTTTGATAATAAAACAATCAAACAAAGCACAAGATGAGGTTAAAGGTTTTGTTGACAAGTGTCTGTGGGCACGGAAGGACAAGGAATAGACCAATAAGACAAGGACCAGTGACCACGTGATCGTGCTGTTGTCACTTTAGTTCAGGATGAGCTCGCTTGATAGGTTTATTATATGGGTGTAGCATAATGAACCACTTTTCAAATCGCATTGCTCCCTCTGCCTCTTTCTTACTCTGAGAAGATAATTATGAAAGAAGGTTATTTTAGTACGGCTGATGTGTCAGGATACCCAGAGGAAAATCATAAAACTGTGCATGCGTCAATACGATCTCATAACTGTAAGGTGTTTATATGAAACTGAAGGTGTGTTCAATGGGATGCAGTTGCAGATTTTAGTGTATTGACCTTGAAATAAACTAGATTAAATACAGTCCGTTTACATGGAATCAAACCTAATTCAGATCATTTTCATTGCACCATGTAAACGTATCTTTTTAAATTTAAACTTTGAAACTAAAAATGATGCGAGGAAAAAAAGACTGCGAAGAAAGAAAAGGCTTTGACAGCAAAATCAATGAAATCAAGTATCCTATACTATAGGCGAAAACAAAAGGAAATGTCACACTTAGCTCAAGATACCAAATACCATCCGGACCATATGATTATTTTATCAGCTGCACTCAGCATTGTACGACTAAAGAGAGATCTACAAGTGCTGGTTGATATAGACATTAAGAACTCATGGCTCCCCATGTGCCGTTTCTGGCTAAGTGGAATTAAGACATACAAGAGCTTGAAGATTTTATAAGAAAACAGAAGAGCCAATTATAAGCAATAAGAGAGTATAGCTAGTAATTAGAGCCATGATCATGATACGAGACCTAGCAAACCCTTGTATAAACTATCAAAGGAACCCCCTTTTTTTGGTCTTAAGGGACCTCAAAACGTGTAAATCCATCAAAGCTTAAAATTTAATTTTCATGCATTAACAACACTATCTTTTATCATAAAGGAGCTATTTGTATATTGGAAAAAAAGAGTATTTTATTGCAAACTAAACACAATCATTACAAACTATAGTTATTTATGTAACTAGGCAGCAAAATGGAATTTTGCTGACAAGTTNCTCAGAGGCTAAGACAATTCAAATTATTATAAGACCAATCTTATCACCAATCTGTGAGCAGCATTTGACAAACCATCAAAATTTATTTAAAAAAATCAGAAGAGTACTTTTAAAGATGTAAGTTTTAATAAAAAAAACAACACGTTGTGCTCATGTGGTAGAGAAACAATGGGCGCAGAAGATTAAAACTTATATGAGAACAACAACGATGTAATTCTTACCAACCATCCAAATTTCATTAAAACCAGACAGGTAGTTTTTAAGTTAAGATGGTTCACAAAAATTTTGTAACCATTTTGTTAAAATTGAAATGTTGAGTTATGCATGGAATCAAAAATTATACCTGGTGTCTGGTCTTGGAATTTTTGAATTTGGAGCAACAAAAAAAAAAGTTTGTTTTCCCAAATCAAACTTTACAGAGCTTCAATTACCTTCAGGGTACTTCTTTAGATTGTTACTCCCCCATGTATTTTTTAGAATATAGATAAATATAGTTATTTATACATTCCTTTGTATTAATAACTATTAAGACAAAGGGATGTTTAGTCCAATGTACTTTGGGACAAAGGAATATCACACTTCTGTTTTTTATAGGGGGAGTAACAGTCTAAAGAAGAACATTCCTTACACCTTTAGATTATTGCTCCCTTCTGTTTTTTTATAGGGGGAGTAACAGTCTAAAGAAGTGACACAATTAAAAAAAAATTATATAAGTTTAGGCCAAGCAACAAAAGTAGTCAAAGAAAACATACCTCTTCTCCAAGCTCTTTTAAACGCTTCTTAAATACGGCTATTTTCTGTTCCTGGTCAGCTAAGAGTTCAAGAAGGTCGTCCTGATCATTTTGAAGTTTGGTTAACTCATCCTTTACATCTGGACCCTGAAAAAAATTACAACAAATATTAGCTTAATCCATTCATATTCTAGCTTCACATTCATTTATCACAAAACATTATTGTGGCTTGACATACTGTAGAAGCCCTAATTTCAGGCCCTTAGTTTAACCAGTTAATTGGGTTGACCCATTAACAGATTATAAAGTTCAGCTGGTGATGACTACTTAAGGCCGAAATACATGGCGACACTTTTGTTGCTAGATTGGGTGTCTAGATTGAGTGTAGCAGTGGAGACACCGCCGAGAGTGGACGCTAGACCACCCCCACTCCTACCCACTCCGGGTCTAGCTAGTTGCGCTCTCGGTGTTTGTTTTCCTCGTGTAGACAAGACACCTGTCATGTCAATTTGCTCTCGCACTCGGTCTAGACTAGTTTCAGCTAGGTGAAACCTGTTCTAGAGCAAGCATGATCAATACCTCAGCCAGGCAACGTGTGTGGACGACGGAGGAGACGTAGATTATTAGACAAACGGGACACCGTGTAGACAGTTCGGATACTAGTCTAGGAACTTTATTCAAGGTCACACTCCGAGAGCACTCTTGGACACCAGTCTAGCCAAATTTTGGCTCTCCGTGTAGACAGATCGGACACCGCTCTCGCTAGACTCTCTCGCTCTAAGTGTCACCTAGTATTCCGGCCTTTATGAATTCTTGACCCTGATAATAAATATTAAAGATAAAAAGGAACCATTTACTATGGTTTTATCAAGATACACCTGTCTCCTTTAGTTACTTAATGCGGGTGGATCTATGCCATGCTAACTTGCCTGGCGGGTGGATCCAAGCCCTCCCTTTCAGCCCTCAGTACCTCATCTCCATGCATCGAGTAGAGCCATCTTGCAAGGCTCCGTCAGGCCGCTCACGTTTGTATCCACAGGGGATCCAAACATTTTTTTTTTTTTTATATATTTTTAAATTAGCTTTTAAAATCATTTAGATTTTATACAGTCACTAAGGTAGGTTCATGAATTAGATTACTCATTCAATGGGTTAATCTATTAACATATTGCTGTGCAGACGTAGTTTAGTGTGAGATAAGAGACAAAAAAAATTAGGTTCATCCGATACTTATGTAAGTCAATTTTTAAGTTTTTGGTAGTATGCATACCAAGGAATATTTAAATTTTAATTTAAATCAAATTATAATTTCTATTTACAAGGAGAGACAGACAGAGAGAAATAGACTTCAGCGACGGGATTCGAAACATGGACGTCTCTATATGAATCCTCTCTAAATGTTCCGCAGTATGAATACTATCAAAAACTTAAAAATTTAATTTCTAATTGATTGCACTAGGTACAGGTACTAATTGGGTACTTTATAATTACAAGCGTTATTTCTCGGTCTAGTTCTATTGTCGTTAATATTGACTTCTAGACTTGTAGAAAAATTTGAAAGCTTAATTCGGGACTAGGTATCGTTATTGACAGAGGAAATGATTCTTCAGTGTAGCTTAATTGACTAGAGCATCTATACTGGAAATATAGAGAGGTCCATGGTTCAAATCACGGCGCTGAAGTCTATTTTTCTCTGTCTGTCTCCCCTATTAAATAGTAATTACAATTTGATTTACTTATGTAAGGTGGCTGCTTAACCCTTAAGGACACGGGCTGGTGCATTGAGTAAAAAAGTATTTGTGTATATCACAGATTCACGATGCGAGAATAATAAACCCTCACTCTGCCCTACCACAAGAGACCCCTAAAACAAAAGAACTAATTTGTCCCCTAAAGATTAAAAGGAACCATTTACTATGGTTTTATCAAGATACACCTTATGACAAACGGACGAGACAAATTAGTTTAGTTATTTTTTATACAACTATTAAACTTTGATCCAACTTACATTTAGTTGTCCATTGGTGTGTAGGGGTGCGTTGGCTGCAGTCTGAGCAGTTATCTGCCAATGCTTTAAATCCTCTTCCTGATGAATTGAAAAAAAAATATATATATATTATTGCTTTAAATTAATAGCTATGATTTTATGGTGAATTTAAAAAGTTTTTGAAAATTATATTGAAATTAAAAGTGTCTTCATGAATAAAACGCTCGGAAAATTTGATCTTCGATAAAGCTGTGCTAATGGAGCTTTCATGTGGTTATATCATTCCAGATGGAGTAATCAAAACTTCTTCAATCCCCCCCAGTTAATATTACTAAGCATGGGCGTCCGTCTTACTTTTTCATAAAGGAAGCAGGCCTGTCCTCACCGGGGTAGTTTTTTAGGAAAAGGTTTCAAATTTTATTTCTAGCACTATTAGACATACTCAAAAAGCCTTTAACCAAGTCCAAATATTTTAGAATCTTGTCTGTAAGGAAATAATTAATTTATCTCAAAACGAAATAAGTATAGTAAGAGATACATGGAGGACAAACTCAGGCTCAGGCTCCTCCTTGCCTTTAATTATGGACGCCCATGTTACTAAGAATATCATCTATGATATTGTAGCGTAATATGTAATAAGAATCTAATAAGCTCACAAATATTTAATTAAGAACCAAAAACTAAACTGTCTGACAACTCAATGTCATACATCAAAATATATATACATGACAATATGATAAAAAAAAACTCTTTGAAGCTGTTTTTAAGACAAATCCTTTATAACGTGGATTTTACCGGGGAAAAAAATTAAGTATATATTTTTTGTATAAAATTTTTCATTTTAATACGAGCAATGAATTACTAACTAATCGTAAGATGTGTGCGTCTTTGGCCATAAGTTCATTTTTCAGTCTGTCTATCTCCATGATGAAATTACTGTAGTCTGGTTGGGGCACTTGCTGATGTACTGCGTTTCCAGCTGATACCTAACAAAAAAATCGATCTTAAATTATAACAACAAACTTTTGGTTTGGTTTATTTTATTATCATCTTCACAAGATCAACATTTTATTTTATCCAAGATAGCTCTAATTCTTTGGCTTTTAGGTTTAACCAATTGAAAGAGGTAATTCTTCAGGGAGCTGTTCATAGTGTTTCATTACCATAAGCATTAGGATCTTTCTTAGGGTCATGGGATAGATGGTTTTGCTACTAACTAAAAAAAGAAAACACGAAGTTCAGTGGATCCACTCATAAGGGTTATCATCTGTTATAATCTTAGAGGTTGCAAGAAAGCCAGAGGAGGTGTAACAGTTAAATTAATTGCGATAAGCTCAACAGCCAAGCGGAACTTCAAGCTCTTAACAGTCCGAGTGTTCCAACCAAACTCTGTGCTGGTAAAGGAGTGTCTGGCAGCAACGTTTGCTGCTCTGGGTCCCATGTCAAACAGGGATCCCAAAAATGCAGACGGGGTGGCAAAAATAGGAGCTTCCACAGCATTCAGTGGACAGGAATCTGCAGTCAACTGGTCGAGAGGACAGGTTAAGTCAACAATCATGAGTGGATCTGGGAAGTAGCAGAGAGGGTGTGGCTAGACATAAAGCTGATGCAGGCAGTTCAAAAATACTGCAGCCAAAATTAAACTACTCTAATCTGTAATTATGAAGGATAGATTGAAGGAATTGAGAAATAACTTAATAACAAAGGTTTCAATGTTGTCACACATTTTATTTTGTGTAAGCACCAGGAAAGAAAGTTTGTATTACGTTTTAACGATCGTTTAGGCTAAACAATCAGCTATGACTAGTTTTTGCTATGAGTCAAAGGTAAAAGAACCTGTATAAAGATCAAATTCATATGCATCCCAATACTTTCTACCTAGATATTATGCAGCACCACAAATACTATAGAAAAATAATATTTGTTCGATTAAATAAAGGTCGTGAGTTACTACCTGTGCTCTGAGAATGGCATTCTCGTCTGTGAGTCTAGCTATAAGGGCGTCTGCCTGAGCTAGCTTATACTCAGCAGCCTGCCTGGAGGATTCTGACTCGTGTCTCGCTGCCTCTGTTTCTCTCAGCTTCCTGTCCTGTTCTCTCATCACCTCCTTGTACCTGCTCAGCAAGCCTTCGCTGCTCAGCTCCGTGTCTTCATTCCCTACTCCCTTCTGAATCATACCTGAACACCAGAGTCAATAAAATCATCATTTTAATACGTTTGTTCCAACCCTCCTATTTGTACAGTCCTTTGTATCGTCCCGTGGATCATTCGAGATTCGTTTGGGACAGGTTTTATAAGCATGCGCTAACATTGTACTGTAATAAAATCATAACAAGTTGGAACGGGTTTAGGACTACAATTCGTACTGTATTAAAAACATTCAAGGAAGCCTAGTAATTAGGGAACCTTCCTGTTGATATGTGTGGCGATTGACATAACTGCATACATACTTGCTGTTTTCAGAGGATCGTTGGGACAACCGGCATAACCTTATAGGTAGCACATGCAACCAGTTAGTTGCCACTTCACATAAGCAACTACCCACTTATATGGTGATGCTAGGTGAACACCGAGAGGAGTGGAGGGGGAGCCTTAACTGGGAATTGAACCAGATTCTGCAGACATTCATCCAAATGCTGACCTCACCAGATGCAGCTTTACTTTATTAATAGGCCAGCCTACACACTCCTATCCAAGCTGCCGAGGTACCTACACATCTATGACTGGTCCCCATGAACAGTGTAGGTAGAGCAGCTTGCAGAGGAGCACTATGAGTACCAAATCTCAGTAGAAACAACTACAGATAACTTAGTGAGTATGCTGAAGAGTTCTGTCTCGTACTTACCCTCAAGAGCTTTGAATAGTTTGCAGAATTCATAGTCGAGGAGTAGTTCTGGAGGCGTGTTGGTTCTCGGAGGTTGAGGTTGTTTAACAGATTTACTGTACTGTTCGTGTCTTGAAACCTCCGACATCTTAGATAGGAATGCTTCGTAACCCACTCTCTTTAACACCAGCTGCTTCAAACTCTCCTACGCACACAATATTTTATCGATAATAATAAGAATAATTGAGGATAGCAATCAGACATAAGTAAATTTATCATTTCTGGCAGCTCACTAATATGTTGCAGCTTTTTTATACATTTTTTTTTATTAAATTCAGGAAGGGCTTTACATCCTTTATCTGGTTTAGCATTGTCTGGATTATTACAACCAAACCATTCACACAAGTGGAAATAGTTGTTTGGTAAACCATGTCCTCATAACTCTGGTATCGTAAATATTTTATCTAATCACCATGAAGTGCCAGAACCATGTGCCGTAGGACCAGGGTTTTACAGGCAAAAACCCTATGGTGCTAACTCATTCGAGTAGCTCCCATCATTTTAAAGCTATATGTTGATAAAAACCTGTTATAAATCTACAAGCTATGATAAATTTCTTACCCTTCCAAGTAAATTTCTTATTTTCAAATGTGAAGGTCTAATCCAAAAAATTAAAATCACAATGTAGTATCCCTCCCCCCTAAAAATGAAGTCTGAAGCAGTGACTTTATATGCGGCTATAGTTTATAATGCGGGGTTCAAGGTGCAAACTTGGTTTAATAATCCATCTATTAGTACTCTATCCTCTAAGCAAGCTGACAGACCCACAAAAAGTGAGTACTGTAAGTAGACCTGTACTGCAGCTCTAGACCTGTTAAAAGGCCTCAAGGCATTCCTCCAATAACTTGTAATAATGTAATTAAAGAAAAACTAAGCCTTATAACTCCTTTTGAGAACACAAATTGTTTTTAAAAAGTTATATTTCAAAAACAAAAGTAATGAAGTTAAAATTCCCAAAAAAATAGAATGTATAAAGTAAGACTCTCCCTCATTCAATGGTATGGCTTGAATCTAATGGCACCTCAGTGCCGCAGTAGTGGGTAAATCAGTGGTCTCGTTAATAGATCCACCAGTTGGATACGTCTCTATATTAATGTTGGTCATCTCTTTCTTTGTTCTCAATTCTCTGACAAAGGAAAAGTCTAATTTTTAAGTGTTTGGTAAGATGATGTTACTTGGGATTTTGAATGCATATATTTAAAAATAGATACCCAATTTAACATGTAAATAACACAAAAATGATTTTATTACCTTGGTATAACTTTCTACAGAATCGTCATTGAAGACGATACATATTCCTAGGAGGAAAGCACACAGACCTTGTAGAAGTTCTTCATTATCATCTCTCTCATTAGAACCAGCCTTTAATCAAAAAATAAAAAAGATTAAAAGTAATAATAATTAGTCTAATTTCTTTATCTGTGACATAAAATTTTGTGTTCGCTCATAATGGAAATAAAGAGAGAAAACTGATCTACTGCCTGTTAAATTATAACTTCCTGGTAATGGCTGTCACATTTTTTATGTAGTTTTTTAGCGTGACGGGAATTTCTTTTGTCCCCCAACCCAAAAACATATACTTGTTTAAATGAGTTCATTGCAGAAAAGAAAATAAGTGACATGGGAGAATAGTATAAGGAGTTCACTTTGGGAGAGAAGACTAAACAGGAATCAAGTACAACAGCAAGGAACCATATTTCTTTGGGCTAGGAAGTCTATTTGTCAAACCTCTAGACCTATCAGTAGAAGTTGTCAAGAATAAAATAAATCAACAACTAAACCAATCCCTTTTATATCACCAAACAAATCTCCCGGGGGAAAAAATGTAAAAAGTGATTAATATAACATATTGAAAGGTGGGAGTTCTAGGTCTTCTGGAGGTGACTGCATCATAGAGGATGATGTTTCCGACGTTTTGCCTCTTAGGCTAGAGGCATCTTCAGGGTAGAGCATGTTGTTCTGATAAGAGAAACAACACTCTCTACCCTGAAGATGCCTCTAGCATAAGAGGCAAAATGTCGGAAACATCATCCACTCTAGCGTGGTCACTACTGGAACACCTAGAACTCCATTATGAAACTAACCACAGAAGCCTACACACCAAAATATTGAAAGTTGTTTACCTGTGAGATAAGATAAGGTACGGAGGCCTGTATCGAGAGGAAATTCTTAATAGCCAGAGGACAGTGAGACATCCACGTACTCATGAGGATAAGTAATCCCACCTTGCTCTGCACCTTGCTACACTGAAAACAAACAAACAACTTTAATGTTAGACACTAGAGAAGAGTCAAAAATAACATAACAATTCAAAATAATAAGTTATTGGAGAATAATAGGTTGTAGGATAACATTAAAAAAGACCTGTTATCGAATAACAGCTCAATAAAATAACTGAAAATATCTGTTATTTCATAACAGAACAGAATCGATAACATCTTAAGTAACAAGTAGCAATGAACTGGTATAATATCATATATTATAGCACTTCAATACTGTTACAGTTATTATTATCGTTTTGTTAATGTTATTCCGATTCTTTCTATGCTCTACCCTGTTTCTGTTATTTCCGTTTAAAGTTAAAGTTTAATATGATTTTTCTATGTGTACCCATTCATTTCATAAGTATGTGTAGGTGGATCCTTATCGGGTAAAATAAATTTGTTTAAAACACTTTAATTAGGTTTCGGCAACGTTTCAACCATTTACCGGTCATTTTCAAGCCTCGATATTTTCATTTGACATGAATTGTAAGGTTTTAAAATAGTTCGCTTCTTCTTTATTTCACAAAAAAGTTTTGTGTCGTCCATACTATACATCCATCATCATTTTCCATGATTTCGTTTTCAGTAGGTTTTAAGCTCTTGATTCTAAATGGTTGAAACGTTGCCGAAACCTAATTAAAGTGTTTCAAACAAATTTATTTTACCCGATAAGGATCCACCTACACATACTTGTTACAGTTTAAAAAAAAATAATTATAAATAGCATTTTGCTCTTGTAAGGGTAGAGCTCGGTTTTATCTTGGAGCCCAGCTCCAATTTCCCATCACCTTGGTTTTGGCCCATAGACAGGGCTATTTATACCCTAAGGGCATACAGTGCCCTGTCTGTGTAACCCACAGTTAGAGGTGGATAGACTTATCTCCTCCCAGTGTAAGACATAGTTAGAGGTGGTTTTCACTTAGCAACTCCTATAGTCAGTCCCGAACGAGAGTTAGTGTGTTGACAGCGCGGGGAATCAAGTGATCAGATTGACCAACCTCTGAGGGGAAAAATAACACCACTACATCTATATGGCAATCCAGAGGGAAAATCATGAGCTCTCATTGGCTCCCCACCCCATTTGCTAGTTTTTCCCGAGCTGTCAACGCACTAAATCTCATTTGGGACAGACTGTAGTTCCCTCACTCCTAACAGTTTAATAGTGTAGTTTTTTTACCTGAAGAAGTAGAGATACGAGTTGTTGAATTAATGAAACAGGCTGAGATGCGGGAGCTGGAGCTAGAAGTACCCTCAGCAATTGTTCCTTTTGCTGAGGATTCTCTATGAGACAATGAGACAGAGCTACCGATGATAACCACGTTGACAAGGAATCATGAGAGAACAGACCTGCACACAGCAGCTGACCACAGCTAACACTACCAACTGAAAAATATTAAAAAACCATATCACCAATTACCACATCAATACACTTGGGCAATCATCAACATCCCATGCGATGGTTTCAATCTTAGGGAGATAAGACACATGCCATATCAAAGAACCCAACTACATGGTTTATGTTACCCGCCTTTGGTAATTTAGGAACCCCCCCCCCCCCCCTAAGTTAAAGAAGGAATATCTAGTGTACTTTACAAGAGACTTAAAAAAAGACATTTTTGTTAGACCAAACACTAAGAACACCTTGGTGCTGGCAACACGATAATGCACCTTGTCAACTAGAATTTTCAGTCAATGAGTATTTGGAAAATAAAAACATTCCTGTGGCTCCTCAGCCCCCTTATTGCCTATTTTTGAGCTCTAGGCATTTCCTTTTCCCAATATTATATGCCACATCAAAGGATACCATTTCTGGACAATTGAGAACATGAAAAAGTGCGTAACCAACCAGATGAAGGCAATTTAAGTATCTATGTTCCACCACTGGTATGAAGACAGGAAAACATCACCAACACTGAGTAGCTTCCCAGGGCATTTTGAAAAGACCATGTGCAATTGTGATTTGTAAAAATTAGTTTCTTTTCACCAAAAACCAAATAAAATACATATAATACCTTCAGTGGCGGAGGGAAGGAGTGTCTGTACTATCTGCGCCTGTCCAACCTCGTTCTTGAACAAGTAACACTGGAAACAGTAGAGAACGGAGCATCTCAGAGCAAATGGCTGCTTCTCGTTAACCATAGACATCAGCAGAACCACTAGCGCTTCCCTAAACACAACACATTACGTAAAAATTACAAACATCAACAAAACTATATTAAACATCTTTGGTCTACGTACCTTAGATTTTCAATAACTCATCATATCTCAGAAAGATTTGATTATTAAATCTACAGTGTTATTTTTCAAGCATTATTACAATTAAAAAAAGAGAAAGTATATCACAGACTGACATACAGTGGAAAAACTCTTAACTGGCCACTAATGGCTGGATTCTCTAACCATCTTTAACTGGCTACCTTGGGACTGAACCCACAGCCAGATAACAAAATGGCCAATAAAAAAACACATTTGCATTTGACGCTCATTTCACAAAGAACAATCTGCATAGCATTCTGAAAATTGTTTAGCAGACAGTTGACAACAGATATCTTAAAAAGGGGGGGAGGGGGAAACAGTGGTAAACATACCTATCTTCTACATACCAGGTGAGAATGGTCCGTGGCATAGGTGTCAAATAAGGGATTACACCCAGAAGGAGCTGGTTATTTTTTGTTATTTCAGGGTGCTTTGGCTTTGACACCTGAAGATACAGACCACTTATGTTCGTCCATCAAACAAACCCTAGTTGGAATGCCAAACTTTTCACACTCATGTGGTGTTGGACATCACATTTTGATTTTTATTGACCATGAAAATCAAATGGTTTTCCGTTTTCACTTGAGAAGCAACTTCCCATTTGTTTAAGCAATGCTGGGTGGACAATGAGCGGGGGGCCTAGTCCCGGAATTAAACCCAGATCTGTGGGGTCACCCATCCAAGTCAAGTAGTGACCAAACCCAATGCTGCTTAACTTGATTTATAAAAAAGAGCCAACCCCTCTCCCCTTTTAAAGGGCTAACGTTAGGCAAGCTAACTAGGCCCCTGAGCGGTTCTTAAAATGTTGGGCAGCAGAAATAAGACCAGATAAGAGTGCTTCTACAAAATGGCAGAATCGACACTGGCACCACTATTATTCACTAGCTATCAGAGTTATCACTACCTACCAGAGTTACCAGAGATAGTTGATTTCAGCGGTGTCCAAGGTAAGGCAAAATCCCCTATTTTTTAATATTAGAGCTTGATATTGTTGATCTTGTTGCTTGATCTTGATCTTGAACTTGTTCTCCCAAGTGTGTTATATTATCAAAGAAAGATGTTATTTGTTTATGTTACGGTACCTGGGCGGTGTTGATGGAGCCATGAAGGAAGTGAAGAACTCCTGATTGGGTTGATTGCCTCTGACAGCCTCCCCTACAGCACATATAGCCTCGGTAAGCACATCGACCGGAACACCTGATGCCATCAGGATATTACACATCTGTACAAGGATGCCAGTAGTCCTCAGCACTTTCTGACAACCTGAAGTTACCTGACCAGGATTACTAGGTGACACCAAGCACCTCACCACCTGTTTATTACACAGGAAACAAGAGGTTAGTTCACCAAAATTATGCATACTAGGAAATTCCCTAATTTTACTGCCTAGTTTGTTTAGCCTTATGTTTTCTTATTGTTCACACTCTTCCGCCTTCAATCTAGACTCTACACTAAACCACCTCCCTTTAGACTCGTTCAATCCTATTCCCCCAATAATTCTCGACTGTCTTAAACATTATTCTTTTCATCTATTGTGTTATAGTGAGGTAGTTGAATGCTTTATCAATTTTATAGAGGAATTTTGAAAGATAAAGCCAAAGCAATAAGACCTCACCATGAGGGTCCAAGGTGCAAGCCCAGTTAAACAAACCTTCATATCATTATGACCAAGTTCAATATGCCAACATAAAATTGAACAGATAATATTTAATTGTTTTCTCTGTGATTTACTAGTTGCAATAAGTAGGTAATTACATCTAAATATTAGAAGAAAACAAAGTGCACGTTACCATATCATAATCGTAAGATATGATTATAAACCACCATATCACCCATGTTACCATATAATAATGGTGCTTATAAACCATGTTTATAATCACAAATCCAAAGATTTTGCTAGGATTTTCCCAAAAACAACTAACATATCAATCATTGCCTTATTAAAAAACTAGCCGTTAAGCCCGTGATAACAGGCAGAATAATAAATATGGTTGAGAAAAAGAGCTGAGAAATAATTAGTTATAATTAAAATAGATATTTAAAGAGATATTTACTGTTTAAATAGTACTGTTTAGTAGTTAAATAGTTTATGCAGTTATAATTAAAATTAAAACATTTAAATAGGAAGTTTTGTGCTCCGATATTCGTTATATAGGGAAAGCGCAATTGGTTGAGTATCTGGCTTTCACCCAGGAGCCCCGGCTTCGATCCCAGCTTATGGCACATCAATTTTTAACGTTATAAATCATTTAGAGGTGAGTTGTCGTCGTCGGGACACTTATACGGGATATTTAAATAAATTATTCATTCTTAAGTAATCTCAACATTTTAAAGTTGTTTTGAAGATTTTTTTAATTACCTCCAAAACGCAGGCGATATTCGATACTTTTTGAACTGACCAAGGATTCTCTTCATTTTCAGGTGGAATGTCAAACATTGGTATCAACTTCTGAATATAACTACCTAAAAAAACAAAAACAAATCAAATAAATTAGAATTGTTAGAAATGTTTTAAATTAAAAAATAATGTAAACAAATGATAAATATCATTGTTGATTTTTTTTGTATGAATTACTTTTGTGAAATTTGTTTTTATTGGAGGAAATAAATATTATTATTATTATTATATTTCAGACACATTTATAGTGTAGATGATATTAGATTAACAAAAACATTTAACATAAAACAATATTAAATGGTTGTGCCTCAAGTCTCACTTAAAAAGGGTTTCGTTGGTATTGTGAACATGAAATTAATTAGTATAAGGGGGGGAGGGGGACACACGCAAAATGTTGATGGTTTTTGACAAAATGGAATGAAAAACAAGTAAGGCGCGCTTCACGTAAGTACGTGAGGCGATAATCGCCGGTTTCTGTACAATTCAGTTTTAATATTATGTGTAATAGTTGAATATTCTTTTTCTACACTTCAAGACCTTTAAATTGATGTATAACATGCCATGGTGACTAAACATTTTTTTTTAGCCACCCGCCATATTGGCCGCCATCTTGAAAATATCAAGTGTAAAATTTTTATAGTTGCATATTCACTTTCTACACTTCAAGACCTTTTAATTGATGTATAACATGCCATAGTAACAAAAAGTTTTTTTTTAGCCCCCCGCCATATTGGCTGGGCCGCCATCTTGGAAATATTAAGTGTAAAAACTCCAAAATTTGTCCAGTTGTCTAAAATGCCGAGATGTACCTGTGTGCCAAATTTCATGTTTCTAGCTACAGTAGTTTTTGAGTTGAAACAAGCCAACGGACGGACAGAAAGACCCGTTATATAAGGTTTCTTTTTGTACTTTGTGCAGAAACCTAATAAACCAATTTCCACAAGTGGTATATATTTTTGTAATATACTCTTAAATACCTGTCATTTGATACTCCACTCAATAGTTTTTTTCCCCTGACAGGAATTATCCACCATTTTGGATTTAAACAAGCTGATACTTTTGAGTTCACTATATTTTTCCTGTGTGCGTCAAAACGATTTTTAATACTGCAAAGTTTTATGTTTGTATCTCTTTTGATTTAAAGTTATTGGCAAGGTAGAGATTGACAGACTGACATAAACATAAAAAAAAACTATAAGAGTTTTTTTTTTTTTGGTTTTACCAACGAAACCCTAAAAAGAAAATAAACAAATCTTAGAATGAAAAATTATCAATAACTGGACAATAGAAGTAAAAGAAGACATGGAGAGAGCTAGAATTGAACTAACATATATTATAGAACTAAAATAGTTATACTTTAGTCTAAAGTTGGTATTATTACAACATAAAATCAAGTCTAAGTTTAACAATATCCTTTTTTGGAGGATTATTGAAGCTGAACGGTAAGTTGTATAAGAAAATCAGACCACACCGACAAAACACTATTATTTGATATGTATAAGTATGGTGCAATGCCTTTTTGTTGAATTTCCTGAATATATACCTAAGATGGACCTAGATATTTTTAATTAAGGTAAGTTTTGTACATTTTCTACACAATATTTAATTTTTGACTCACTTCTAGAACAGCTAGAATAGTGAAATTTGGCAGGCATATTGGTAAAACTAACCGCTATAAGTGTGTTACATTTGATGATTTTGCTGCCCTATAAGTATGGATAAACTAAAAGGATGTGTGAAAAATGTACAAAAAGTACATTAAATTGTTTTTTTTTATGTCTGGTTACTACTACAAATTAAAAAAGAATAGGAATAAAAGCAAGAATATTAATATAATAAAATATGAATAGCAATACCCTCTTTAAAGAAGTTCTGGTTTGAGATGTTATTCCTCAGAAGATTCAGCATTAGTAGGAGACAATCCTCCACCACAATACCTCCGTCAGAGTAACCTTCCTCCTGGATAACCGCAAACAATCTGTCGAAAGCATTCTCAAACGCCACTATCTTCTGAATATTAGCATTTCCTTTAGTTAACTGGGCCAACAGCAACAAAGCCTATAAACAACATAGGTCATATATAAAGTGCAATCTTGTAGCAACATATGTCATAAGTATAAAATGAAATAATGTAAACAACATAATATCATATACAGGGTGATCCGAAAGTTCGGAAATGGCTTAATATCTCCGTTAATATTTGAGATATCAAACTGCGGTTTGTTGCTATCTTCATCATGTATAAAAAACTACCTTTTTTGGTGCGTACCTATTTTCCTCCCATTTTGGTTGCTGCCATATTGAATTCAACTTTAAAATTTCAAATTAGAACCCCTATACAGTGATACATATTTGGAAAGGCCTTGAAAAAAGAAAACATTGGCCGCACACCAGAGCTTTCTATCTTTCGCTGTTTTAAAATGGCGGCCAGTTGAAATTACAAAATTGTCCTTTTTTGTGTTTTAATTACGGTCAAAGTAAAGGTTTTAGGGGGAAAAATGCAAGAGTAAATTTGTCTTATTTTAAGGTAAAAAATGAAAGTTTAACACTACTTTTTTCCAAATTTTTATTTTTATTTGGTTGCCATAGCAATGCACTTAGTCATTTTACTCGCAACCGAAAATGTAACTAAAATATTTTTTAAACCAATTTTGATTTTTTGAGTTTTAAATAGGATAATTTTACTCTTAATATTTTTCTCTTGAAGCCTTATTTTAGCAGCTATCAAGTGTTGAAAATGCCAATTTTGTAATTTTAACAGGCCGCCATTTTGAAACGGCGAAATATAGAAAGCTCTAGTTTGCGGCAAATGTTTTCTTTTTTCAAGGCCTTTCCAAATATGTATCACTGAATAGGGGTTCCAATTTGAAATTTTAAAGTTGAATCCAATATGGCGGCAACCAAAATGGTGAGAAATTGGGTACCCACCAAAAAAGGTAGTTTTTTATGCATGATGAAGATAGCAACAAACCGCAGTTTGATATCTCAAATATTACTGGAGATATTAAGCCATTTCCGAACTTTTGGATCACACTGTATATAAAGCGGCCTTTACACATACGTTCTTTCCTGCAGGCCTGAACCGTAAAGGATTGTGCACGAGTAAAACCGTGAGAGTAATCGTGTGGGAAAGATTTGGTAGCTATAAAAGTGAAGTGTTAAATAAACTGTTGCACCAAGGAACTAGAGTTAAAGCCCTCTTATCTAGCCATATTGGGACCAAACATACGACTGGATCCACTCTCCTGTTCAGCATGTGGCAAAGTAGAGGAGACAGCTTACCACTTTATCGGAGAATTTGAAGGAAGTGGAAGGATACGCTTCCATACCTCAGGAGCAGGGAGAAGAGCTTTCTACACTATAGTGGCAGGAAATCTTCTCCTTTATAATTCAAACAAGGACATCTGAGGGTAAGTCAGAGGTGGTTTGATGGGGGTGAGATTCAGGGGCTGGAAAAAAGGACCCAGACATGGTCTAGTTGCTAAGACTAGCCTCCCCGCCCCAAATATTCCTTGTAAAAAGCAATGTACTGTTAAAATATATACATTTTTTTATTAATTTCTCATCCCCACAGCAATAAGACAACTGTTCAACTAACTTCAACAAACATATATCAATACAACAGACCTGTATCTTTTATATACCAGGTCAGAAAGGCTGGTAATATGGGTGTTGTATGAAGTGTCACCAACAGCTGTGCCAGTTATCTTTATCTGTCCCGGACGGGATGAATAAGAAGGGCTTCTATTATACTTATACTGATAATCAAGAAGTTTAAAAATTAACAATGTCTTACATCGTTTCTGATAACTTCCCTGCTGTCACCGAGGAGATCCATTAATTTTGAAACACCCATCGGGCTGACTAGAATGATCTCCTGGATATCTCTTAACCTGGACAGTAAATCAATAAAACATTACATCAGTAAAATGTCGAAGACAGTAAGTGAAAGAGGTTTTAAAATGAGCATCAGTGTCCAAACATCGACATAAATAGATCCCTACATCGTTATTTTACTCCACAATTTTTCTAATTGAGCCGATTAAAACCTATTAACTATGTTAGTCCCTAAGAGCAGATTTTGCATTGAAGACAATGAGATCGCTGACCAGACAGACAAAAGGGTTTAAGAAACTGTTGCCTGATTGCCACAGTTTGGAGTAGAAAAATTAATTTATATCTCCAAAGAATGGAGCAGTGCTTCAAGTATGGGATAATATTACCTTACGCAAATTACGATACAGGAAGCACCTCAGCATCTTACCAGACCACTGCTTTTAATCAAAATACAATCCTGCCATATTTTGACAGGCACTTGTTTACTTGGGTACATACCTCCAATTCACCTCAAAAAAGAGGTGAACATGTTTTTATTCATCCGGGTAGACTTATATTGGCACTCAGATGGATTAATAAGGGTTTAGCATAAAAAAAGTGTTTTTAAATTTCCTACTTCAAAGTAAATCCCTGATCCCAAAATACATTGACTAATAGATTTTGTTACTTAAGTGTGATGTTCCTTTGTCCCAAAATACATTGGACTTAATGTCTCTTTGTCTAACTTAATGGTTGGACTAATTGATTTTATCACTTTTTGTTACATAAGTGTAATTTTCCTTTGTCCCAAAATGCATTGGACTTAATGTCCCTTTGTCTAACTTAATGGTTGGACTAATGGATTATGACTATTTAGGGTCCGAAATTAATAGCCTAAATAAAACCCAAGAGGTAATTAGCCGAAGAATACTGGCAGGAAGTAGAGCATACTATGCTAATATAAAGCTTTTCAGATCCAAAGTACTATCCAGAACATCAAAACTAATGCTCTACAAGTCTCTCGTAAGACCAGTAGTATGCTATGGATCTGAAACATGGGTTTTACTTAGTAAAGAAATAACACGCCTCAGAGTCTTCNAATATAGAGGTAGCACATGCGCTACTGTCATTGGGACAATCATTAAAATAAAACAAAAAGAGCCAAAGAATATAGGTAACACAGAAATATAAGGGTGTAACA
The DNA here is from genome assembly GCA_001010745.2 of Gerris buenoi. Lineage (NCBI taxonomy): Eukaryota > Metazoa > Arthropoda > Insecta > Hemiptera > Gerridae > Gerris > Gerris buenoi. Next base: position 1,754,826 of record KZ651152.1, on the reverse strand, counting down.
CATTTTGAATCATATAAACCAACTGTCGCCTCCTAGACCTTTTTCACATGATAATAGGTGCGATAGTTCTTATGAATGCTGCAAGAATAATCATTTCAAGGCAGCACTATCTCAATAACTTGTCATACGTCACAAGAGTGACTATCAATGTAAAAATGGGGCTTTAGCAATACAATTAAAATTTTTCTATCATATAATTCCAGATTTAAATTGAAGCTCACGATTATATTAGTGTCGAGCACGAACATTACCCAATGAATGTCACTATAAAAATTAAATAAGATAACACAAGCGACGATTACCTTCTTCTTCGAAGACTTGAGGAGCTGTTATATTGCAGAGAGTGTCGAGTGCATATCCGACTATTTCACAATCACTCCTGTCCCATCAAGGTTCTATTCTTGGTCCCCTCTTATTTAATATCTTTATAAATGATCTCAGTCGCAACATCTCCTCCGATGTTCTCCTCTTTGCTGATGATCTCCGAGTCCATAGGACCATCACTTCTCCTTCGTCATGTTCCTTTCTCCAAGCTGACATAAATCGTATAGCTAGTTGGGCTGCTAATAATAATATGCAAATTCACGCTCTGAAAACATGTTATATTTCCTTTACCCGTTCAAAATCTGCTATCTGTTTTTCTTACATAGTAGTAGATAATATCCCTTAGTCTAATTGACTATTAAGATAAAGAAATATACAATATAAAACTGCCCCAGGAGTCTCAATGTAATGTGGAGACAAACACACAAACCTTTGAGACTTCTGTAGGGCAAACTGGTGCCAAAGTAAGGAAGTGCCCACATAAAGTAAACACAAGCGATGATTACCTTCTTCTTCGAAGACTTGAGGGGCCGTTATATTGCAGAGAGTGTCGAGTGCATATCCGACTATTTCACAATCACTCCTGTCCACCTCTAGTACATTGGTGATGACATCCATTCCCTGAGCGCCCACTTCAATCCTGTACTTACGGGACAGAGCTTTGAGAGCTCTGCAAGCATCTCTTCGATCTTCTAACAAAGTCGAAGAAAGCACTCGTTCGACTAGCCTCTCAACCTAAACCATATTAAATAATATAATATTAGTGATAATAAAGTTCAACTAAAGTGTAAACCATACAAGAGAAATTAAATCATTTTAGATGATAGAGGAGAAAATGTAATTTGGTGTTGTAAATAAAACCATCCGACTATCCCTAGCTACTTGATTGGAGTAGCTCATAGAAATTGCCTACCGGAATTGTTGTCTAAATGGTGCCACTTGTCTTTAACTTCATTTGAATCTTCCATTTTGGAATCGGCATTCATAAACTAGAGGTCGACCAAGAAGTCATGAACACGGTAGAAACTGAAAGCTTANTACAAAAGCCCCAGTGCTTTTCAACATCCCGATTAAGTTTGTCTATTAATTTATTTTTTATTTTATTTCCAATATATAAATGGTATGTACCTAGGTAAACTCTTTCCCTATGGCACCTTATTTACTTGGGTATATACTTATTGGTATGTACCCAGGTAAATAAGTACCTTTTGACAGACATTCTGACAGGAAACTGTCACTAAATTGACATCTTCAACTGGTTGGTTTAGCTGAAAGCCCAGCGAGTCTATGAGGAAGAGGATGAACCCCCTTCTTACATTATTAGCAACTGCCCTGCATTAACTCACCTAAGGTAGGAAATCTTTGGCTTCTGCCTACCAAGAACTAAGGTTACTTCCCCAAAGCAACTTAGTTCCTGTGGGACTAGCATCCTACATAGCGGGTATAGAACTATAAGAAGGTTTACTAAACCTGATTTTCACTTTCATCTTGCTCTGTAAGAGCTTCCTCTTACTGCTTCGGACTTTATTGGTTTAATAGTTGGTTATATCTGTAAATAAACCTATTTATCACCGTGTTTATAGGTGGTTTAAATTTTTGTACAAAGTCCACTTGATTTTAAGATGAGAATTTTAGATCTCCTGTTTATCAAATTTACCCGAGCGGGGACAAATTTATTATTTTAGTACATTACCTGTTAGAGAGTAGAGAGCTAAGAAGTTTAAGGGAGGGCCATCTAACTTTAAAGTCATACTCCTCAAGGAAACTTAACACTGTCGTTACGTTCTCGGGATTCTTTATGAACATCTCCGTAAACTGTTCTCCAACATGAGCTAAAGGCTCATTACTTAGCTCCGGCCTCTCTGTAAAAACAAAAAAACAACAATTTTAAACTTTTAACTAAACCGGAATTGTTTTTAAAATGAAATCTCTATTATGGACTTAGTTCGCGGTATGTCATGTAAAATCGAATCTCTCGAAAAGCAAATAATCGCATTATCCAATGACAATTTATTTCTAAGAGAATCGCTGAATAAGAGCCTAACGTTCCAGCCGGTACGTAATTATGCACGAGTTGTTTCGTCCCTAGCAAATGATATGCCTCATCACTCTACAAGATCGCGCTGTGTCAAAGACGACACCTCCACTGACGAGCCTCTAGCTGACCTTGACAGCCTGCCGTGCCCCTCCTTCATACGCCCCCACCCGACTTCCACCGTGGCCTCGGGTTTGAAGGGAAAGCCTACCCCCCAACGTGCCACGGAGCAACCGAATGCACACCCTCTTCACTCTACCATGTACGAGGATAATATTAATAGTAACAATAATTTTACTTCCCCGTTGATTGACGACGAGGGATATCAAAAAGTGCAAGTTCTACGCTGCCGTCGAGCAAACGTTTCGCGCTTTGATTCAATTGTTGTTGGTCACAATAAGACCTCTAAACTTGCAGTGGCTAAACGTCGTGCCCAAATATTTGTATCGCGGCTTGACTCTTCTGTTCTCCCCGACCAAATTGAGGCCTTTCTTCATGATGATCTTAGTGTTACTGATGCNGAAGTCAGTATAGTCGGGTGCTATTCTAGTTGTCAAATCTCACGAATAACAACAGGAAGGTTTCCAATCTGTTAGGTTTCCTGTTTTGTTTGTTTTTATACAGTACGAGTTCGAGTTATAGTCACAACTGTCCTAAACGATTTTCGTAAGATCCACAAATCCACGGGATGATGCAAATACGAAGGACGCTACAATGACTAATACGCTAAAATGATTAATAACCAAAGAACAACACTGTGTTTTTTGACAGTGATCTATTTCTATTTTATTAAAAACTGACTGTACATGACGACACTAGCGCACTCCTCAGATTTCCATGACTTCTTGGTCGACCTCTAGCATTCATTACCCACATGAGCTCTAGTTTTAGTCAGCTATACGTACAATTTACTATCCTATAGTCAAACTATACGCTATACAGAAATATTACTATACAGAGGCCACACGAGATGGAATAAAAACTATACATGTTGTTGAATTTTAAAATTTAAGGGAATTCAATTGTTGGTTGAAATGTTATTATATTATTTATAATCTTCACTTTTGTTGTTCAAATGAATGCCTAAATAAACATCCATTGGTTAACCTTCTTGCCTCTAAAGAAAACAAACGTAGAAAAACTGCTAGAGCTATCAACTATACGCTATCCGTTCTTGTTGGTATAGCAGCAAGTTTTTGTGTAGTCTATAATAAAGGTGGTCACACAGGGATAGTTTGCATACTGTAGCTAAAAAAAAAGAGTAGTTTGGACTATAAGACTCGGTCACATAGCTATAGTTACAGTCTCACTACAGCAAAACTATACGCTAGTTTTCTATACCGTGTGTTTTCACCTTTACTTTCTGTTAACTTATCTAGTCATCATTATGTACATACACACTAACAAAAGCCAACATTTCTGTAACTGTAGGGTAAAATGGTACTTTACAGTAATGGAACAACTAGACTTAGTGCGTTGACAGCGCGGGAAATTGAGTGACACACAGATTGGCCAACCTCTCTGGGGGAAAAAATAAAGCCACTAGGTCTGTGGATAGGGGTGGGGCAGCGTCTATCCAGATGGCCTCTCCCCTCCACTAGAGACATTTATCTTTGCCTAGTTGGCCCGACCTTTTGTCCGGGAAAATCTCAAGCTCTCATTGGCTCTTCCCCCCATTTGCTATTGTTTCCCGCGCTGTCAACGCACTAAGTCTAGTTGTTCCATTACTGTAATAACTTTACAAGAGAATTAAAATCAGGCTATATCTCTAAACGTTATTCTACAGTCAAATAAAGAAAAGAGATAAATCTGGTAGCGTGGGAAAATAAAAAAAAAATGGAGGGGAGCCAATGAGAGCTCATGATTTAGAGGTTTAAAAGGTCGGGCCAACAAGGCAAACTAAAATGTCACTAAAGGAGGGGCTCGGCCCTAAGGATAACTGTCTGGTGCCTCTTTTCCTCACACAGGTTGGCCAACCTGAGCTATCAGTCTACTTTCATCTTGATCCGACTCTAAACACATAGATAAAATTGGACAGTTGAGAGTTTCAATTATGATAATAAAACATTCAGCCGAGATAAAAAATGACAAATTAGATAATTTTGTAATTGCAATAGTTTAACGCTTAAGTAATGATTTAAAAAACTACAAATACACACACAAAAAAAAAAAAAAAAAAAAAAAAAAAAAAAAAAAAAAAAAAAAAAAAAAAAAAAAAAAAAAAAAAAAAAA
>KZ651152.1:1734436-1749957 GCA_001010745.2 Gerris buenoi | reverse complement strand
CCTGAGCTATCAGTCTACATTCATCTTGATCCGACTCTAAACACAGATAACATTGGACAGTAGAGATTTTCAATTATGATAATAACATTCAGCCGAGATAAAAATGTCAAATTAGATAATTTTTTAATTGCAATAGTTTAACACTTAAGTAATCATTTAAAAAACTATAAATACACAAAAAAAGTCAACTAAACAATGCAAAGCGGAAATGGTTAATTATGTGCCCTCCATGTGAAAATTATCACAAACTAACCACCTTTCCCATGAAAGAAACATCATATCAAATGCAGTAGGTATGTATCGATAGTGGACCACTGGCGGAAGGTTACACCACATGACCGAGAGGGCATTTAATTAACTATTAACACTACAGGGCTATCAGTTTTCTATAATCAAATAATGCCTTTAATCATGAAAGAAGATCCAACACAATATTTTGGCCATAATGGATATTGTGAATTAGCTGAGTGCTTCTTATTCCATCCCTATCCAGATGATCCGCTCTTCAACCAAAGAGGTTGGAGACTCCAGGATTATGTATAAGCCATCAAAATCTGTTAAAAATCTAACCAATTGTAGATATCAAAATAATTGCTGTAATATAATCCAAATAGCTATAACGAGAAACCCTATATATGATGCGTAGTATAAATACACCAATTTGCGAATATACATAGAATCCAGATGTTTTTGTTGTTCTAAAGGAGATCCTCGATTTATTCTCCGTTAAAGAATATTTGACAAAATAAAAGTTGTTTAGTGTTTACAGCTGTTACTGATTCCTTAATAATTCTGCTTTAAATCGGGTAGAGCATGAATTAATACTGTAAACAAGTCGAGTAAATGCTAAACAATCACATATATTGTTAAGCTATAAGATCGAATAAGAGGATTACAATACTTACAGTTTCGGCTCCCGAGGGCTCCTCCGACGCCTCCTGAGACCCGAGAACCGATTTTAATCCACTCTTAAAAAACTCCATTAAAACTAACCGACTTAAAACATTTAATCGAAAATTAAATGATTTATTATCAACATTAGGGGGAAAATATAAATATAACCTGCAAGTTAGAACCTTCTTCACACGTCAGTGACATAACAATTGCGCATGCTCACTTTGGTGATTAGAAAAAAAATCTCCTTTTAAATTATTATTTTAAATCTTTAAACTTCAATCGTAAATAAACGCAGTAACATTTATTACTATTATATTAAATAAAAATGTATGCTTTAACAGTTTAAAAGAATAGCTACATTCTACATCTAATTTTAAATTACGACTATTAAATATGTGACGTCAGAGATAACTAATATATAGAGATAGTCGTCTCCCCTCTTAAAGAACCTTTGACAAGGTTATAGCGCACTCCGGCCCCCACGGAAAAACGATGAACTAATTCTCGGCAAAAAGACCGGGAATTTCAAATCAAAAGTATTAAGCAATTTTTTTCCTCCTTACTTTTCATATTCGAAATATTAATCCATTTTTTTACCCACTTCTTTAAAGGAATTAAATGTTCATATNGCTCTTTGCCAAACACATTCGAGTGAAACAATACAACAATACTGCACTCGAAACATTCGAGTGAAACAATACTTTAAGATTTACCAAAAAATTATAACTAACCTTGCTTGATCCTTAGGCCACCTAAAGCATTTAACATCAGGTTCTTTGCTTAAGCAGCCATACACATCACAAAAGTGAACCATATTTAAACTTCAACAGGCAATCAAACACTACACGCTGTGAAAACTGCGTAGAGGTAGATTAGATGCAGACTTGAACGACGATGAAATACGAATAAGCCGCCGTCTGGACCCGACCGTTGATTGTTTACTCGATTAGTTCCACTTTTGGCCGTCGGGGCCAAGGTACAGTACCATCGCGCCAAACTTGGGCAAACCACAACCCTGGGAGTTGTATAGGGCTGTGTGACGTCATCGATTCAACGAAAAGATTACTTATCAGTTAACGTTATCAATTGTTTTGAAAAATATATTGATAAGAAGAAATTGTAAACACATCTTGCTTTTTTTGTTAAATCTAGTCACTATTTATTAAAATCACAGAGTATGACATCTTTGTAATATTAATTTAGCTTATAATAATAGGGAATTTGATATAATATACAAAATACATATTTTTAAATAAGACATGAATTGAAATTGATATTATGTATCGGGGATTTGTTACTGTAAAAGTAGCCGGTGATGTTTGAAGTTGAATTTGAAGCGCTTTAACAACACACTGTTCATTTATTAAACGGTTTTCTTTTGTCATTTTTATTTACAATTATCGGCATACTGAAGGACTGCGAAATGTAGATTGCTTCATTCTACAATATAGATGTAAAATTAAAGAGATTTTCGACTAGAAATAATATTGTTTTTAGTGTCATTTTAGTTTCCAAGGTGAAACCGTTTTACAAGGCTTTATTCGAATAGAAGATAAAAATGTTTTATCTCTTTTGACAGTCAAGTGGTATAGCAAGTGAATATTCGTGGACACTCTCTAAAAAATATGGACTTCAACCCCAAAGGTACAATGTTCTAATATTTACTTTCATTTTTTAACTATGAAAAGACGAATAATTTAAACAATAATAAACTGCTTTTCTGCTTGTTTTTTCTTTTTGTATAAATTAAAATTGAATGAAATGAGCTGGATACTATATTTTTTTTTATTAAAAAGTACTTTATATTTTGTCAATGAGAGTCCAGAGGAAGTAACATCCTGCACTACTCATTAGCTCCCCACCCCATTTTTACTTTCTCTTATAGAGAAACTATTGTGATGGCGCTAAAATTCAATTTTGATGGATTTACAAGAGTCCAAAAAAGTGATTTTAAAAGTCGTCTGCATGTGGAGTGATTTTGGCAAATTTTTGTATACATACATGTTCAGAAATGTGAAATCGAGAAATAAATTTTAGCTCAAATTTTGGGGTGCTACCCTCCAAAAACTCTAAAAAAAAAAAAAAATTATTCCTCTAAAACAGTTTCAACAATTTTGATTAATAAATCCTAAAATGTTAATAAAAAATTAAATATGAATCTAATGAGATAAGCCGTTTTCCTGGGAAAAATCTAGTTCCTGAGAAAAGAAGGAGAAATTATTTTTATGATAAATTGTTATTTATGATAAATTTTAACATAATGTTCAGAAATAATTAAATTTACCTCAGAAAACTATAAAAAAATATAAATGTAAAACACTGAGTTGACTATGTGTTTCTAATTATAAACACTTATATGAGAAAGTTTGTCTGAGTTGTCTCAAACTGTGAAATCACACACAATTGAGCTGTACCAAAGGCTTGGGTGGCTGGATTGTGGCCGCTGGTTGTTCGTTAGAACTTAAGATTTTGAAGAATCGAGCAGTTTTCTCTTTTATTAGAACATTTAAATACAATTTATGGATTATCTTTATAGCTTGCTGGAGGTGATTCTAGCCTGATAAATTATAACGAAGTCGATACCATTATGTTTCAGAGCATCAACACAACAGGTACAACCCCCTCACAGGAGAATGGGTCCTAGTCTCGCCTCACAGATTGTTAAGACCTTGGTCTGGTCAGGTCGAAAAACCAAAACCGGACGATATACCGGAGTTCGATCCAAATAACCCTCTCTGTCCAGGAGTCACTAGACCTAATGGACAGGTAACTAATCTTTCTGTCGATTAATTCCCTAATTTTGTAAAATTAAAAATTAGCTGATTACGTAAATAATATTTCATTTTACAAAAATTTAAAATCAAAAGTTACAAAAATTTTAAATCAAAAGTTACATAAATTAGTTAAAAAATTTTTAAAATCAAAAGTTACAAAATTTTGAGTTTCAAAAAATTTAGTTACAAAAAATAGTTTCAGTCATCAAGTTATAAGAAAATTCTTTCATCCATCAAGATTAGTGTTAATAGTTCAAGCATTTAGAAGATCCAACGTAAGTAAAGAAATTATTTGTCATTTATTAAAAAAGGTTTAGTCATCAGTTGTCAAAAGATAAAAAAAANTACTGGTGGGGGTGATATTGGTCGAACAGGAATAGTAAAACATAAGATCGTAACAGAAGGACGGCCTATCAAGCAAGCAGCTAGGCGAATTCCATACCAGCGCCGGGGCGAAGTAGAGCAACTTACCAAGGATATGTTAGAACAGGGAGTCATAGAACCATCTGTGTCCCCATGGGCTAGCCCTATAGTCTTGGTAGGGAAGAAGGACGGGAGCACAAGATTCTGCATTGATTATCGCAAGTTAAATTTAGCAACGAAGAAAGACGCGTACCCTCTTCCCAGGATTGACGACATTTTAGACAATTTAACAGGGGCTGTATTTTTCTCCTCTTTGGACCTTGCATCAGGGTATTGGCAGGTAGAAATGGATGAGGGCGACAAAGAGAAAACAGCATTTGTGACTTGCGAGGGGCTCTTCCAGTTCAAAGTCATGCCATTCGGACTGTGCAATGCTCCTGCCACTTTTCAGCGCCTTATGGACTCGGTACTTAGTGGGCTAAAATGGCGTGTAGCAATGGTTTACCTGGATGACATAGTCATTTGGAGTAGGAACATTGAAGAACACATTGAAAGGTTGCGAGAAGTTTTCATCTGCTTACGCAAAGCTAATCTAAAAATTAAGCCAAAGAAATGTAATTTGATCAAAAACAAGATTAGCTATTTAGGTCATGTTGTGAGTGCAGAAGGAATTGCAACTGATCCGGAAAAGACCAAAGCTGTTGCTAATTGGCCAAACCCAACCTCCACCAAGGAGCTGCGATCATTCTTGGGGTTTGCTGCCTACTATAGGAGATTTATTCGTGGATTTGCTGGGATAGCAGCACCACTGTACAAAGCTTCTGAGAAACGGGATAAATTTGAGTTTGGTGAAGAACTCCAAGGATGTTTCGAGGCTTTGAAAAGGGCACTGACAAATACACCTGTTTTGGTACTGCCGGAGAGCTCTGGTAAGTTCACATTAGATTGTGATGCTAGCGATGTAGGGCTAGGAGTTGTTTTGTCCCAGGTGCAGCAAGGTGAAGAGAAGGTAATAGCTTATGCTAGTAGAGCTCTTTCCAAGGTAGAGAAGCGTTATTGTACTACAAGGAAAGAGATGTTAGCACTTGTTTACGGAGTTCAGCATTTTAAGGCATATTTGTATGGCCGGAACTTCACAGTGAGGACAGACCATAATGCTTTAAAATGGCTGCAGTCATTCAAGGAGCCGGAAGGACAGGTAGCTCGATGGCTTGAACGTCTATCCCAATATAATTTTGAAGTGGTTCACAGGGCCGGCAAGTTACATTCCAATGCAGATGCCTTAATGCTTTTCTACATTCCCAAAAACGTTTATTGGGTGGAAAAATAATAATTTTTTTGGAATGTTATCAATTCATAGTAATAAATTAGGGGAGTAACCAATAAATTTAAAAAAAGGGAGTAACCAAGTAATGTAAACACAGGGGAGTAACCAACTAAAGAAGGTTATGGGGGAGGCTTATTCAGATGGTTACTCCCCAAAAGGGGAGTAACCATCTAAAGAAGTGCCGATTATTTTGGCTATCAGTCGTGTTTCGAGGTTAATGGGTGGTTTTCAAGTCTAAACTTGTTCAAAGTCGACTCATTCCTGTATGGAGTCGCGTTATAGAGGTTGACTTCTCAAAACAACTTGTTATAGAGGTTCTGAGTTATGTGTGAATTGGAAAAAAATCCGTGTTATCGAGGTTGTTTGGATAGTAATAGTCGTGTTATAAAGGTTAATTTAAGATGATATGTTATGGAAATCTCAAGGGAATTTGAAAATTGCACTTGCAATTGAGGTTGTCGTGTTATTGAGGGTTGTGTAAACGAGGTTCAATGATATGTAATCAGTACTATGATATCATCTAAGAGCCTGTTTTCTGGGTTCACCTGGCGTTGTAAGCAACTTAATAAGTGTTATATGATTAAAACTTGGTAACATTTTGTTGTTTAGGTGAATCCAAAATATGAGTCTACCTATGTGTTCGATAATGATTTTCCAGCGCTGATGGACTTGTCTCCTGCTCCTCCCTCTTCGGACAACCCACTGTTCCAGATGAGTGCTGCCAAGGGGAAGTGTCGAGTGCTCTGCTTCCATCCTAAATCTAACGTAACACTGCCTACTATGAGCCGCGATGAAATCGTAGAGGTCATAAAAATGTAAGTGTAAGTTAGATATTGTGTTCAAATTATTTTTATCAAATGGTTGTTACAGTCAGATTATCTAAAGTTTTGACTTTTGACACTCAGATTGGCCAACCTAAATTATGAAAAAAATAAAGCCACTAAGCCTGTAGGAGGGGTGGGTCTAGTGACATTTTTGTTTGCCTAGTTGGCCCGACCTTCTAAAATTCAAAATCCTGACTTCTCATTGGCTCCCCACGGATTTTCCCACGCTGTCAAAACTTTAGATAATGTGTCTGTAGTTGCAAGAGGTGAAATTAAACTAAGAGTAGTCGTAGTTACCACTAGTATGTTAAAGGTCATTCTTAGAAAGGCAATTGTTTTCATACCAAACATTGGTGCATCTCCTCTTGTGTTTCATGTGATTTGGGGGAGTGTTTTATCTTTTTTTTTTTTTTTTAATAACCTATTGAAAATATTTCACTATAAAATATCATTCGATGTATTATCTTATGAGATAAACTGTCTTTTTTACATTCATTTCTCAATAATATCACTTACCTCTTCCGGTGCTAAGTTTAATTTTGCAGGCAAAGCCGCAGGTGAAGGGGGGGAGCGATTTACTGTCATTCCACTTTTTACAAGCAAAACTTGTTTATTATAATCCAAAATAACGCATTGATTATACTGTAAAATGTCGAATGTTTTAAATTTTTTGTGATTGTGCAGGTGGTTAAGTCAAATGGAAGAGCTGGCGCCCAAGTACAACTGGGTTCAGATCTTTGAGAACAAGGGGGAGATGATGGGTTGTTCTAACCCACACCCGCACTGTCAGATCTGGGCGTCTTCATTCATACCGAACCAGGGTAAGATAAAGGATTTCAGCCAACTCGAGTACTTTGAGAAGTACAAGCGACCCCTTCTTCTTGATTACGTTCAGCAGGAGATAGATAGAGAGGTCAGCAAGCAATCGTTACATCTTTCTAAATCTGTCTATTCTAATTTTGATAAGTTGTGTTTCAGAAAGAACTTGGTGGATAGGATAATAAAAGGGTAATAAATTATAAGTAGCTCAATAATGATAACACATTTGGACTGTATCGAGATTTAATGCATACAAATGTAATCAAGATTGACAAATAAAACATAATATGACAATAATAATGGGTGTAGAGTAGCACAAACCTGGAACCACTCTCTACTCTCTCACACAAAATACTGAAGGCACACATTCATTCTCCCCCACTACCCGAACATTCTACATACACACACTGAAGAAATAACAAACACACTCTCTAATACATATAAATTCTAACACTTGGTTTATGGATTCTTAATTACACTATACATTTAAAACAGATTTGATTGAGATTTGGATGGTAGGTCATAATTAGCCCATTGTTGGTCCCATATAAGTTTCAACCTTCTGCCCATTTCTTTTTCTTCCCCGCGAGCAAAAACATACATTTATTATTTACCTCTATATCATCAAAAGTATATGATTTTTATGAAATTTGGATGGTTTGCCTAAAGTAGCCTGCAGATGGCCCCCAGATTAATTTTCTTAAATTTTGCCAAATTGATACTTTTATTAATGTAAAAAATCAAAACAATTTTGACAATTTTAAATAACATGGAAAATTAAATAGTTTTGACAATATTAGGTTAAAATAATATGAAACTAGGGGGCTCTGCCCCCTAGTTTCATATTATCGTAAAACAGTTTATCNGAATTATTTTGTCTATTTACTGTAAGAACCGGGGATCGCTGTAATAGTTAAATCCGCTGTAATAGTTTTTGCACTTAAAAATAAAGATGTTACCTCGGAACAAAAATATTTTATATTCTAGACCTTAAGTTTCACTTTTAATGCGTGAGAGCCTCACACATATTTCTTTACTTGTTACCAACAAAAATAATGATTTGACTTTATGGAGTTCAAATATATATAATAACTTATCACTTATCTAAATAAAACATATCTAAATAGTGACCGACAATTTTATCAAAACTAAAGTTATAATTTTTATTAACATAACATTTTTGATAGACTTCAAATAGATATAAAAACTCATCTAAATAGTGACCGAGACTTTTATCAAAACTAAACGTTATAATTATTAAGATAACATTTATGATTTACTACCGATAAAAGTAAAGGTTTGTGTGTTGATTTGTTAATCTTGAAATAGATTTAATAACTTATCAAAATAGTAGCCGACAATTTTATTAACGTTATATTTTTGATTTGTTGTGTATTGAAAGCTGTCACTTTTTGATTAAGGCATGTAAACAAACAAGCTTTCTTTATTACACCGTCCCGTGTTTTGATTATTGCCTCGGGAATGACAGTTCCCCGAGTTATCATTCCGCTCAACGAGTCTATTTACTATGAGAACCTCCCCTTTCTCCCCCCGAGAACCTCCCCCTAACCCTTCTTATCTCTATCGCACTCTTACAAACTTAATTATACTCTTACAAACTTAATTATATTTCACTCTCACTGAACTTGTTTGTTTACAAAACATTTTTAATAATATAGATAGATACATGCCACACTAATTGGCAGAGTGTTTTTTTTTTAAATAGTTAACACATTGTCTGCGTTTTGGATTCTGATGGAAAATATTCAAGGTTCCTCTCTATAGTTCTTTTGTATATTCTTCAATTCTTAACCCTTAACCTTAACCCTGCTTCTTTCTCAACCTATCCCAAAAGTAACAACTTAATTAACAGTTATGGAATTACAAAGGGAAAATAATGAGAGCCTGCCTCCGTTACTCCCTGTTACTCAGAAAGAAATATGAGTTCTAGGTAGTGCGTTGCAATCATTTGTACTTTGAAAGACTGGAGATTACCGGTTCAATTCCCAACTATGGCAAGAGACTCCAACTTAATGTTCAACATAAAACTGGTGGCTCAGCCTACGTTGTCGTCAAAGTTAACTGTTTTGTTGTTAATCTGATTGTAGTTAATAGTTCCCAAACAAATGAAATGGGATACATTTTTAAACATGTAGTTCCTCAAATGTCTTTACCAAACGAAAAAAAGTTTAGTACCTGCAATTTGCAAGCGTTATTTAACTGATAAATTAACTTAGTATAAAGAAAATGTTTTCTTTTAAAAAAATACTCGTATGACATGTATAATTTTTGAAGTGTTAATTACTAAATTTGTTTTTACTGATGCAGGAGAGGATTGTTTACAAGAATGAAGACTGGGTCGTACTCGTTCCATTTTGGGCGACTTGGCCGTACGAAACGATGATACTGCCCAAGTTCCACGCTAGAAGATTCACCGACCTAGACAGGTGTCAGATGATAAACTTAGCCTGCGCTATCAAGTCAATTACAACCAGATATGACAATCTCTTTGAAGTGTCCTTTCCTTACTCCATGGGCTGGCATGGTTAGTGATCATATCTCATCCTAATATTAACTATTTTAAAAAATACATTTTTATTATTTTGCTGATATGAGAGTGACCTATAAGTCATATTGGCATTTGTTGGAAAATACCTGCCGTGTCAATTTTAGCGAAAATAAGAATTTTGATAAAAGAATGTCACATTTCAGTTCATCTTACTTCTAAATGTAACAAGTGTACTTGATCTGGTAGTACAATTTCAAGTTTAACGAGCCCTTCATTTTTAACAAATAACAAGTTATATCCCTTTAACATTTAACTCGGCTTTGAGTGAGTTAAATATAGTCTAGTCAGATCTTAAATCAGTTTGAGATCATGGAGGTAGGAAAATAGGTGAGAAAAATGTATTTATCTAAAATAAAAGGCACTTCTTTAGATTGTTACTCCCCGTATAAAAAAATAGAAGTGAGTAACAAGCTGAAGAAGGTGTACGGAATTTTCTTCTTTAGATAGTTACTCCCCTTATAAAAAACAGAAGTGGGATATTCCTTTGTCCCAAAGTACATTGGACTAAATATCCTTTTATCTTAATAGTTAAGGCGGAAATACACATGCTAGTTACTCGCACAAAAACATACGAGTAGCTCGCAGAGGAAAGGTGCTGGCATGTGTATACATCAAATAGCATGCGAGTGAAAAGCATGCGAGTAAATCGCACGAGGTTTGATTTTTGTCTTGCCAGTGGCACAAGTCTAGGGGTGGTGGAACTGATAAGGCACATGTAAACAGGCCTGCCAGCGCAAGTTAGCTAGTAGCTAGCACGAGTCTCCCTCAGCTCTTTAGTTGCGTTCCATCCTTTCGCGGGTATCTGACAACAACTCATCTTTCTGCGGAAGCATTCGCAAGTGATTCATAAAATTATTGATGTCCCCGAACGGCTTTTTATTTAGTAAGCACTGACTCGCTCCATGTACCTAATACCCTTCTAGCTATCCAAACTTTTACCCTCACTCTTTGTGTATTTTAATTATTTTTCAAATGTTTAAAAACACATTTCTTTGCAAGTAACAGAACAATCTGGTTGATTTCATTCTGCCCCGATACATTCGTAATGTACATTGAAACACAATTAATAAAACTATCAAAATTAATTAAATCAAATACTATTATTTCATAATTTATTCCGGCTAAGAGAAGGCAAGAAACGTGTGCCTGTTTCAAAACTAGAACTGTGACTGGAATGTGTATTGTCATGTGCTAGTAGCTCGTACAAGACCGATCATCCGGATGATACTAGCATGCTGTTTCACTGGCAAATGTACACAGCGTCTGCAGCATGCCAGCTACTAACGTGCTAGTAACTCGCCATTGGCATGCTTTTTTACTAGCATGTGTATTTCCCCCTTTACACAGTCAAAGTTATTTATATTCTAAAACAACATAGAGGAGTAACGATCTAAAGAAGCTAGCACGAGTCTCCCTCAGCTCTTTAGTTGCGTTCCATCCTTTCGCGGGTATCTGACAACAACTCATCTTTCTGCGGAAGCATTCGCAATTGTTTCTTAAAATTATTGATGTCCCCGAACGGCTTTTTATTTAGTAAGCACTGACTCGCTCCATGTACCTAATACCCTTCTAGCTATCCAAACTTTTACCCTCACTCTTTGTGTATTTTAATTATTTTTCAAATGTTTAAAAACACATTTCTTTGCAAGTAACAGAACAATCTGGTTGATTTCATTCTGCCCCGATACATTCGTAATGTACATTGAAACACAATTAATAAAACTATCAAAATTAATTAAATCAAATACTATTATTTCATAATTTATTCAAGGCAAGAAACGTGTGCCTGTTTCAAAACTAGAACTGTGACTGGAATGTGTATTGTCATGTGCTAGTAGCTCGTACAAGACCGATCATCCGGTACAAGACCGATCATCCGGATGATACTAGCATGCTGTTTCACTGGCAAATGTACACAGCGTCTGCAGCATGCCAGCTACTAACGTGCTAGTAACTCGCCATTGGCATGCTTTTTTACTAGCATGTGTATTTCCCCCTTTACACAGTCAAAGTTATTTATATTCTAAAACAACATAGAGGAGTAACGATCTAAAGAAGTACCACATAAAAACTGTCAAAAAGTGCATGTGCAAGCCACTGAAAGCGCCACATGTTTAACATTTAATTTAGGTCAAGGCCCCTCACAATTTGCAATGTCTAACAATAAAAGATCCAGGCAATATTTGTGTTTGTTTTCAATTAGTGTTTAAAAAAAAAAAAAATCAACATTGAAATTCTCTTTTGATTCTTCTGTAAAATTTCAATTTTTACACATAAGAGATATTTTCCAATGAGCGGTGATATATGGATTTATAGACATGTCACTTTTACACCCCCCCCCTTAAATAGTTATTAAGATAAGACTTTACACTTTTTTAAAAAATAAAACTTTATTTCATTTATTTGTGTGTGTAATAAGATGAAAACTGGTGTATTTGTGTTGCAGGAGCACCGACTGGGGATTACTTGTACAAGAGTGTAGATCACTGGGTGTTTCACGGCATTTACTATCCTCCTCTTCTTAGATCAGCTACAATCAAAAAATTTATGGTTGGGTAAGTCAATGTAAAATTAATTTAAATAAAATTGATAAAGAACCATTGGGGTAATTGGGGAAAGAGTGCGCAAGGTTTTTGATATTTCATGTTTAGGCTATGGGACATAACTCAAAAAGGGTTATGTTACTTAAAAACTCAGAGAAGTGTGACAGAGAGTTAGAAAGCTATAGGAGGTGTGCAATCCAGTCCCCAGCTGTAGGGGCCTCCCCTACCACGCTTCGCAGAGCCGAAAAGAGTTCCACTGGTACCAGGGAAATAGGTGCTCGCAGGAGGTAGTCGTATTTGCTTTAGATGTTGCACTAGGCTAGAGAATAGGCTGACTCGAAGGTAACCGACGACGCGACATGTAGTTCGGGTACTTTCGGGATTCCCCCACTCTAGCCCAGCTCTAGTTTTGATCTCCGAGTAGTCTTAAAGCCTTTCTTATCTCTGTCTCTGTCATACAGTTTTGTCTCCCTCGTTCTTTATTCTCCCTTGGCTTCCTCATTATAATTGTAAAGTCATTATAATTGCATTATAATTAATAATTTACTCATTATAATTGCAAAGTTACATGATATGTCTCACTGTCTTGCAGACTCGTATGCAAGCATTTTTTATTAAATAAATAAAAACATGGTTTTATAAAACATGCAATTAGTAAAAGGATAAATTATTATTTATGCACCAGGGGAGTAAAGAAAGCCATTATTCACTAAGTCAACTAAGTTAGTTCATGAGGAGATAATTATAAGCACATTAAAGAACATAATTATCGCGAGAGAATTATAGCACTTAAGTCCTGAAGTACGTACAATATTTTATCTTAGTAAGGGAGAAAATACAGACAAGTACATGTTTTACATTTGATATTAGTTCATCGATATTGACATATTGGCATNAAAAAAAATATAACATGGCAACATTGATTTTCCCTTTTTATAACCCCAAAACTACCTCCACGTTTGTTGTTTCCCGCCTTCGATTGTACCAACTCTAATCTTATAGACTGTAAATAAGTCAAAAACATTTCTCTATTCATTGGGACTCATCTGTTGCTACAGACAGAAAAAAAAAAAAATCAGTCTCCAGTGTAGCCAAATTAGTAGAGAATTTGAACTAAGATCGGCGGATTGTATTTTTCTCTGTTTTACGGTTAACAATATGTGTTGAGAATGTCTTTGTTTAGATTTGTGGTCATTCAGTTTTATAGATATTAACATGATCATAGAGCTCTGAAAATTCCTTCTTGTTTTTTAAATTTTAGGTATGAGATGATGGCACAGAGTCAAAGAGATCTAACGCCTGAGACAGCTGCCAAGACACTGCGGGATTTGCCAGATATACACTACACATTGAAAGCTCCTGCGCCAGTCAATGTAGAAGGAGGGCAAGGGTAGCCGGGACCACTCTCTCATCTAATATAACTAACTTGTTACCTGAATGGACTACCAGGGGGAGGGGGGGGGGGACAGTCTAGTGAATCAAACAGATGATGCCTTTAAGCTTAAAAATGTACTTTTCAAATTTAAAATAAAAAATATATTTTCTACTAAGAGTATATTTTATTCAATGATCTAATTTTGTAAATTGTTTACTATAAGTTTCCTATTAATTGTACTTATATTACTGATAAGGGAGCCAGCTTTAGTGATAAGCGAGCTGCTTTAGCCACATCAGCTCAACCATAAAAAAATTGAGGGTAGCACAAGATCATGGGTACGATTAGGGTTACCATATCACCCGTTTTTCCCGGAAACCACCCGTTTTTTATTCTTTTTTTCCCCCCCCCCGGTTGAAAACCCCCCAAAATGGTAAAACCACCCGTTTTTACAAAGCTCTGAGAATTTTATTTAGTAATTCACTAGAGTAACAAATGTATAACCCATATTACCTTATTAATTAAAATAAAAACACCTTTTAAAATTGATTGAAAACAAAACCTCTTATAATAAATAAAAAAATTCAATATGCAAAAACAAACTTAGAATAATAATCTTTGATCCATTTTTTAGCAAAAACAGTGTTTGAATTTGATTAAGTAACTAGTTCCTTTGCTCGCAGGAGGTAGTCGTATTTGCTTTAGATGTTGCACTAGGCTAGAGAATAGGCTGACTCGAAGGTAACCGACGACGCGACATGTAGTTCGGGTACTTTCGGGTTTCCCCCACTCTAGCCCAGCGCTAGTTTTGATCTCCGAGTAGTCTTAAAGCCTTGCTTATCTCTGTCTCTGTCATACAGTTTTGTCTCCCTCGTTCTTTATTCTCCCTTGGCTTCCTCATTATAATTGTAAAGTCATTATAATTGCATTGTAATTAATAATTTACTTATTATAATTGAAAAGTTTCATGAAATGTCTCACTGTCTTGCAGAATCGTATGCAAGCATTTTTTTTTTTTTTTTTTTTTGTTAGTTTCAGGTAAATTAAGATTTTTTTAGAAGTGGGTTCTTACTCACTACGACGTCCCCTCTTTAATAAACTTGAGATGCTGGATTCGTCAAGAGAACCCAAATTCATTGCATAAATTAGTTTATTTACAGATATTAACCTACTGTTAGGACTGCAAAATCTTATTTTTGACAGTTATCAAAGCTGTTTATTATTAGTTCTTTAGGAAAATGGACAAAAGGCCTTTCCGTTTAGATTGGAGTGTCCAGACATAATGAAATAAGAACACCTACAGACTGAAACAAACCACAGCCTATCTCTGAAAAGATCGGGGAGAAAAAGTGAAGATAGGTTTAGTCACTAAAAAACCTCATGCAACCACAATCCCCAAGTATCGAGACATTGTGGTAAACTCAGGGAGAGGAACATTGAGGTAAGCTCGAGTGAAACAAATAAATAATCACCCTTTAAACCGAATGAAAGCAAATTTTCTTCTGCTCTACACTCTGATTGAAGCTAAAGGAATTAAGTAAAGAGCTAGAAAATCTAGCTTCTTTTTCTCTGTCCTGTTTCTCTTTTATAATTTTTTATTTAATTTTTAAGTTTCCTTCTCAGAGTAAGCTAAAATCTCTAGTTTACATCAACCTGCATGACCTGTGTGATATTCTGGCTAAAACTAACTGTCAAGTAAGATAGGACATGGAGCGTGAGTGGAGTTCATCATTAAGGTAGAAGGAAAAGTCTCTCCATGTAAGAAACGTTCTTACGTGGAGACACTTCTACCTTAACTGTATAAATTTAATCTACTACAGTCTATAAGATTAGAGTTGGCACAATCAAAAGGCGGGAAAAGTCCCCCATGTTGAATGCAACCTCAGAAAAAAAATTCTCTACTCTAACCCTTTTCCACAAAAAAAATATAACATGGCAACATTGATTTTCCCTTTTTATAACCCCAAAACTACCTCCACGTTTGTTGTTTCCCGCCTTCGATTGTGCCAACTCTAATCTTATAGACTGTA
>KZ651152.1:1703379-1734369 GCA_001010745.2 Gerris buenoi | reverse complement strand
AAAAGAAAAAAAAAAAAAAAAAGAAAAAAAAAAAGAACTGAGTTAATGTAAAATTAATTATCAATAAATAAAGTTTACTTTTTGAAAAGAAGATCAGTAGATAGGGAAAGACGGATCAATATTTTTAGACCAGGCGTGTAATCCTCCCATGATATCCACAAACTTAGTACTCGGGTGATTACTTCTTAGTTTGGTAACGGCTATTTGAGAATCATTACCCCGTCGACATAAAACATACACTGAAACAAAAAATAACCAATACAAATTAAAATTACCCTAAAAATGTCAAAATTTCTACAAACTAAGGAAGTTGAAATTAAATGACTAGTATAAGTAATCATTAAATATTAAAATTAACAAGTATTAGTAATAAAGGAAAGAAAAAAGAAAATCTCTAAACAAAGTTTTTTTTACATCACGATCAACACATTATTAGGGTTTTCTGATGAGGGACCGCAGTTGTTTTACTTATCTACTCTATGTAGTACATTAGAGGATTAGGAAAAAGAGGAGGATTTTAAATTGAACACAAAATTCTAGCTTAATGTTAGTCAGACCACTTTTTGGATAATATCTCCAGGACAAAAAGGATTAGAAAAGTAAATACAGCTTGGATTTCCCACTCTAAATATTTAAATTATGAAAACAGCCTCAAAAGTGTTTGCAGATTTTTGATTATACATTCTGTTTAATTGGCAACTTTATATTTGCTTCTGACAGCATTGTCCCCATAACTTGCTTACCTTTATCAATTTAGTTTGGCCCATAGACCTTAATGTCATCTTTTGCCTTAAATTCAGCAAACATTATACAATTTCGGTTGAGAACTTAAGCCATCTTAGATTCCCTCAAGAAAAAGAGATAAGAAAATACATATTTTGATACCTTTATCGAGAATGGTTCTGTTTACAAGGTTATTGATGAAATCAGTTTCTGAGTCGAGTTGTTCTAGCGGTATATTGATAGAGCCGGGTATCCTACACATTTGAAATTCAGTCTGGGATCTGACGTCTAATAACAAACCCTCGTCTGGCTTAGAAAGCACCTCTCTTAGCTCCGACACAGTCACTCTGTCATTTCTCTCCAGTAGTGACACTCCTCTCATCTGAATAAAAAACAATAACAATCAATAATCCACAATGACTATTAATAATCCATATGAAAGACTTTAAGAAGTCTTTGTTGAGATATCTTCAAAGAACCTGGGAAATTGCTCCCAGAATGAGTTAAGTTTAGTCTAACCTGTTTATTTCAGGATCCTGTCATAAAGTTCTAAGAAAATATTAGCCCTCAAAAGAGACACTTGTAATCTTACGACTGGAGTTACACCCAGTAATTATCATCTCAACATTTCACTGAATTTACAACTAGTCATTGTCGTCTCAACATCATTTGACTGGAGTTACACCCCAACATTTCACTGAATTTACAACTAGTCATTGTCACCTCAACAGACATTTGACTGGAGTTACACCCAGTAATTATCATCTCAACATTTCACTGAATTTACAACTAGTCATTGTCGTCTCAACATCATTTGACTGGAGTTACACCCAGTAATTATCATCTCAACATTTCACTGAATTCACAACTAGTCATTGTCGTCTCAACATCATTTGACTGGAGTTATACCCAGTAATTATCATCTCAACATTTCACTGAATTTACAACTAGTCATTGTCACCTCAACAGACATTTGACTGGATTTACACCTAGTCATTATCATCTCAACATTTCACTGAATTTACAACTAGTCATTGTCGTCTCAACAGACATTTGACTGGATTTACACATAGTCATTATCATCTCTATAGATATTAGCAGCTGCTAGGCTCGGTTCAAAGTCCAATCTGCCTGGTGCGGGCTAAGGAATATGAAACTTGCACTCATTTACTAAGCATCTGACATCTACTTTTCGTCTGGCAGCAGATTTCCACAGTTACCCCTCGGAAAAAACCCTAGAGTTTGGCTATTAGCCGAGTTTGCATTTTTTCTAATATTTTGTATTAACTATGTAATTTAATGTTGCAATAAATGGTATTATTATAACTTAAATCAAATTATAATCATTATTATTAACACTGGGAGACAGACAGAGAAAAATAGACTCCAGGGCTGGGACTTGAACCACGGGCCTTTACATCCCAGTGTTAATAATAATTTAAATTTTTTTTTTAATTAAAATTTAAACTTTCCATAGTATGAAAACTACCAAAAACTTAAAAATTGAATATTATTATAACTCTGTATAGGAAAGCTATGGCACCGGACACCTATGGAGAAAAGCTACTTCTACAAACATAACTTAAGATTTTCCACTTCAAGAATGTTAAGAAATACTGTTTTTAAAAATTAATGATAATTTACTGTGTACAGAGCTATTATTTAAAACTAGGCTAAGCCAATGGTCTGACAAATGAAGCCAAATCAACAGAACTGTCTAGGTATTTCCTTCGATCTGAAAATTAAATTTAAACTTCAAACAAATATGATAGGAGATCAAAATTAATTTTAACTATCTTACAACTAGCATTAGCACTTATGAGTAACATTCTTCCTTTAATTATTATTATTATTTTTTTTTTTTAAATAAACCAATATCAGAGAGAAGAACCTTATCATTAGCAGGTGATCCACAGAACTGTTCATAGTCAATAAGACTGGTTATACTTGGCGCTGTGCCGCAAACAGCACACTGTTCAGCACGATTCCTTAACCTGACTGAACGGAACAGTGTCTGCTCTCCGTCAAACAGTAGCATCCGTTGACTTAACACTCCCTCCGTATTGTCTAGAAGGATGTGAACAGCTTGCAAAGCCTCTAGCACTCCTATCACTCCGGGAACTACAAAAACAAAACAAACACCCAGTTAGTAAAGTATTTAGCACTACAGTTCTGTATTTAGTACTACAGTTTTATACTTCGCATTTAGTATTACAGTACTATACTTAGTACTAAACTACGTATTTAGTACTGAAAATAAGCAATTAAATATACTTCCCGACAAAATTAAAAATAAGTAAAGGTAAAAACACACAGGATAAAAAACTAGCATATAGTTTCGCTATAGTGTGACCAAATTATATAGTCCAAACTAATCGTGTAGTTGAACTATACGTTAGTTTTTTTTTTAAGCTATAGAATAGTAGAAAACTATCCCTGTGTAACCACCTTTATTATAGACTATACGAAAACTTGCAGCTATACCAACAAGAACGGATAGCGTATAGTTGATAGCTCTAGCAGTTTTTCTACGTTTGTTTTCTTTAGCGGCGAGAAGGTGAACTAGTGGAGTTTATTCAGGCTTAAACAACAAAAGTGAAGATTATACATTACATACTTTTGCGTCCATTCTTTTGTGGCTTATAATAACTACAAGACAATCTGCAACATTTTTTTCACTAACATTTCAATCAACAATTGAGTTCCAATCAATTTTAAAATACAACAAGTATAGTTTTGATTCCTTCTCATGTGGCCCCTCTGAATAGTAATATTTCTGTCTAGTGTATAATTCGACTATATAAGATAGTAAATTATACATATGCTGACTAAAACTAGAGCTCATGTGAACATGTATGCTAGTTTACTATACCTATNAATAAATCTTTTCTACATTTCCAATTAAGTACGTTTATTGGTTGGAAAAATACTCAATTAACGGTCAAAGTATGCATGTGGTGCAAGTATACCATGTAAACCTTACTTCAAAGTAATAATAATAATAATATTTATTTCCTCCAATAAAACAATTCACCAAAATAATACATAAAAAAAATGTCCATACATTATTATTTAATTTAAAAAAAATAATTATTTGCTATAGGCACCTAGAGCGAGGTCTCCGTCTGGATTTAATTATACATTATTACTGTTTATATACATTCGTTGATTTTCTATCCATTAGTTTTTTTTGTTTTTTTTCTTTTTTAAAAGTTCCACAAACACTTGGACCAAGTGGATTTGATCAAAGTTGTTTGGACCTATTGTACTTGGATCCAGTAAATCTGGCATCATGGAATATTATAAATGCTTATAGGTGAATTAGGGGAGTAACTAATAGATAAAAAAAGGGACTAACAGAGGAGTGTAAACACTGGGGTAACCAACTAAAGAAGGTAATAGAAATTGAAGCGGCGGCTAAACTGAAGGAGATGATACAGTCGAGAATCGCTAGGGGACACAATTTTACTTAATTTATATCCCTTAGTCAAACAGAAGTTTTGTATGGTTTAAAAATTGGAGACATTACATAAGCATGATTAGCTTATGGGAGAGTTGATTGAGTAAGGCCCCGCCATCATTGCTATAAACCGCCTCATATTCTGCAGTTTTACCAAAGTGGCTAATTCAGTTGGGTACTTCCTTAAAGGGGAGTAACAATCTTAAGAAGGCCGTCAATGGATAAAAATGTTAAATCATTATAACTTCGACAATCCTCTGGTTTGGATGGGTTTGTCTTTTATATACAAATCTACAGTTTTATTCCAAACTCACCACTACCATGCAATGCCAGATATTTCAGGTAGTATTTTATCATTCTCACTTTAAAAATTAATCAAGATAAGGAGTAAAAAGTAACTGAAAGCTTGAAATAAACAACAAGACATGCATGGTAGTTTTGGTTTTAATAACATTATTAACATATTAAATGTAACTCTTGTATGTAGATAATCAATGATGGAAAATGGTAACACTGCAATAACAACACAACATAAACAAATAACAATAAACAAACATTTCGTCGAAATGTCCCGTAATAGATTTTAAACCTAATTGATATTTATTTTAAATTAAATAAATCGATATTATTTGTAATTTTACCTTATTTAAGATTAAACTGTCACCTATGAATAAACATTAAAAATCTTAAGAAATATGTTTTGCATTTAGCACATCACCTCTTGTTCGTAGTGTTTCTATAGTTAATGCATTACCCATTGATTCGAATAACTTCGAAAACTACCTTGATTTGTCCTCTATCCTATCCCTCTATCAAAACCCTCTGTAACTACCGTTTGCAAGATGTTTACATTACTATGTAACACGTTCTTAATTTTGTTCAGTTTATTGTTATTATTATTATTATTTTTTTTTTTTCTTAATGTGTTGGCTATATATCAGAGAATATCAGAGAATTGTCAATAGCATCACCTCTTGTTCGTAGTGTTTCTATAGTTAATGCATTACCCCATTGATTCGAATAACTTCGAAAACTACCTTAATTTGTCCTCTATCCTATCCCTCTATCAAAACCCTCTGTAACTACCGTTTGCATGATGTTTACATTACTATGTAACACGTTCTTAATTTTGTTCAGTTTATTGTTATTATTATTATTATTTTTTTTTTTTTAATTTCTTAATGTTCTTAATATTTGTTAGTTTTTTTTTACAACTAATGTATTTGTAAATTGTATATGCTTTTGTAAAAGAGTTTCCCACTTGTGGCCGTACGCTGTTTGGATGCTCTATATTATAATAAATAAAAAAAATAAAATATTCCCTACAGTCAATAGTTAATTAAACTTAGGGATATCATAAGAGTGTTCCTTCGTTCTTCAGTTCTTCGAACTAAATATCTCTCTGACATAATGGTAATTTAGACAAAGGAATTCCTTATAAGTGGTAAACAAATATAGAGTGGGTAAGCAATTAAATGTTTGTCACGCAGCATCTCATTTAGTAGGTAAGTAAATCAGTACCCTTAATAAATGTAGAATTACTTACAAAAATTACTCGAATCTAACAAAAGGTAGAATTTATAAAAAGAAAAGATACCTTTCGATGGCAGAAGCTAAGGAATCAACTTTAGACGTTCCAATAGACTGCTCAGTATGAAGCACCTGTCGGTGAAGATTATTCAATTCTACGTCATCATAGTCCACCAATCCAATCAAACCTAAACAAAATAAATAAATAAATAAAAATAAATAAATAAATGTAAACAATAGAGAGTTTAAGGGCATTGAAACTAGTACAAACGACCACAGTAAAAATTCCATTGTGACAATTCGTCCAATTATAAAGCAAGACACATGTGAATTTGAAGTACCTTGAGGAAGAACACCGACATCACCACAGTTGGCGACTGTCTGTGCAGGCGGAGGATTAGGAAAAAGACATCGGTAACAGGGTCCTCCCTTGTAACCGTACACAGTGAGTTGTCCTTCTGTTTTAACTGCGGCACCGGAAACAAGAGGCTTGGAAGAGAAAACACATGCATCGTTTAGTAAGTACCGCGTCGCTACATTGTCTGTAGCATCAATCACTACATCGTAGCGTTCAATCAGCGTCAACGCATTCAAACTAGACAGCTGGCACCGGTGCTTCTCCACTTTCACATTTTTATTCAATCTAAATTAAACAAACAGAAAAAAAATGGTTTTGTAATCAAATTCTTTAATGGTATAAGTTGACAAAAGGGTAACAGAAGCTAAACAATTACTCTTTTACTTGGTTAACCACCCAAATTACTTTTATGAGTAAATATACAACTTAAACCGGTAGACACTGTACGCGACCTTGGAGTATTATTAGACAAAAAACTTTCCTTCCATTCCCATGTTTTAACAATAGTCTCCTCCGCCTCTCGAACTCTCAGCCTTATCATTAACATCAGTCGTGGTCTCTCTCTTGAGTGTGCACTATGCCTGTATAAGTCGTTAGTTCGCCCTTTGCTTGAGTACGCTGTTCCTGTATGGGACAATATTGGATTAACATTATCAAATCGCGTCGAGCAAATACAAAGGCGTTTTATTCGTTGTATGTATCGTCGTTTCTTCTTCCGGCGCATCCTTTACTCCTATGAATCCTTGAGTACACGACTAGGCTTGGAGTCTCTTGTGTACCGGCGCAAAGCGTTCACTGCCCTCTTTTTAGTGAGAGCTCTGTCTGGTCTTGTATCATGCACTGAGGTGCAGGATCAGGTTCTGATGTTGCCTCCTAGTCGTGCTGGACGTTGGCTATATATCAGAGAATTGTCAATAGCATCACCTCTTGTTCGTAGTGTTTCTATAGTTAATGCATTACCCATTGATTCGAATAACTTCGAAAACTACCTTAATTTGTCCTCTATCCTATCCCTCTATCTAAACCCTCTGTAACTACCGTTTGCAAGATGTTTACATTACTATGTAACACGTTCTTAATTTTGTTCAGTTTATTGTTATTATTATTATTATTTTTTTTTTTTTATTTTATTTTTTTTAATTTCTTAATGTTCTTAATATTTGTTAGTTTTTTTTTACAACTAATGTATTTGTAAATTGTATATGCTTTTGTAAAAGAGTTTCCCACTTGTGGCCGTACGCTGTTTGGATGCTCTATATTATAATAAATAAAAAAAATAAAATATTCCCTACAGTCAATAGTTAATTAAACTTAGGGATATCATAAGAGTGTTCCTTCGTTCTTCAGTTCTTCGAACTAAATATCTCTCTGACATAATGGTAATTTAGACAAAGGAATTCCTTATAAGTGGTAAACAAATATAGAGTGGGTAAGCAATTAAATGTTTGTCACGCAGCATCTCATTTAGTAGGTAAGTAAATCAGTACCCTTAATAAATGTAGAATTACTTACAAAAATTACTCGAATCTAACAAAAGGTAGAATTTATAAAAAGAAAAGATACCTTTCGATGGCAGAAGCTAAGGAATCAACTTTAGACGTTCCAATAGACTGCTCAGTATGAAGCACCTGTCGGTGAAGATTATTCAATTCTACGTCATCATAGTCCACCAATCCAATCAAACCTAAACAAAATAAATAAATAAATAAAAATAAATAAATAAATGTAAACAATAGAGAGTTTAAATAAGACGTAAAAAAAAATTAACGTTATACGTCTTTCAAATGTCAAACTTATTGCGCATGCGTACGTATAAAATTGTCGTACTGTGAAAAGACGTGATACTTTTATCTGTCACTGTTGTCGTATCACTTTTTTACTTTATTTTGTTACGTTATTTGTGTTTATTTTCTAAAATACGACAAATTTAAAACAAAACTGTCAAAAACAAAAAATACTTCACTACGTCTTTTGATACGTATTATTTAAACTCAATTATGAAAACATACGACATTTTGTTATTACGTTAAAATTAAAGTATTACGACAATCAAAAATACGTCTTATTTAAACACTCTATTATGTATTTAATTGGAAAAATTGAGCTTAGTGTCAAATAGAAAGTGACACAACTACTTTGTCACCACAGTCATGTGTTAAGTGTAAACACTTAACACTGAGGATGATATAAAACCTTGTCTTTATTTTAATATATAATTGTGGTGATAAAATTGATATGTCACTTTCTCTTATCCCAGTCATAAACATCAAGTGGTACCATAAAATATCAGTCAAAAACACCAATTATTTCTTAGTATCAAACATGGACTTCTCCAATTTTTAAAATTTTATAGGAAGGGCCGAAAAACTATAGCACAAATTCAACAGGAGTTATGAAATGTTTTGTCTCCTTCTTAATAGACTCAAAACTAGTTAGATGTTCGGAAAACTTGAATTCATTTGAGATTTTAAACGCAATATTGAGTGAAAAAATCGAGTTATCCATTTTTGAAACAAGAAGCAAATTTTTGTCAAGTTGTCCTCTTTTGCACTCTGGATTATAGCATTAGCTTGGGATTAATTTAGCTGGAATGCAGCCTCCTGATTGGCTGTTATAAAGTTTTGTCTACTTTAGAATCAAAATCCTTCTAGAGTTGTCTTCTATCTATATTTGAAGCAAAACTAAAATATGGTTGCATTTTTACCCATTTTCTGACTGTTTCTAAAGCAAATGGATAACAGAATCTCATGGAGCAGCCAAAAATCAACAAGAATCAACCAATAACTGAAAATCAAGAAGAGGTGTTTCCTTCTTTGATACTAGGTACCTCATACCCCTGCTTTGAAGAAACTATAAAAATTAAATAATTAATAAAACTGACCTACGCCAACACTGGCTACATACTGAGCTGAAGGACACCCCAAGCCTCCACATCCAACTATCAGAACGCTGCTGTTTTTCAACTTCTCCTGACCTAAAACATAATAATAATTCTTAGTTTTCCTTGATAATTGAAATCTTTTATTCGTAAAAGGACAAATCTCAGTACAAAGGATCTCGCCAAAACTAAATCTAAACCATGTCATCAATAGAGGACGGTGAGAAAAAAAAAAAAAATGAGACCAAGATCAAGGGGAGTTGTTATTGCTATATTTTCGATGAAACCAACCATGTTTGGAGCGATGATTCTTAAGAGAGTTTTTTCATGTTGAGCGTCAGTGCAACAAATTCTTATGGGTGATTCTCAAACTATGGGCAATTTTGCTCTAGTTTTAAGAGAGAAAATTTGGGACGTACATCTTTTGAGACACGGTCACCACCGAAAGACCTAGAACTTTTTTTTAATTCTATCTCCGCAAGCTTACGATCTTTTTATAACAGAATATAAAATTTGTAATTACAGTAATAAAAATTTAATTACCGTCATTTTATTTACATTTACGGTAATTACACATTTTTTAGTACGGTAATTACATTTCATCATTGAATATTAAATTAGAGCCAAATAAATAACACTACACAAATATCCAAGTTATTGCCTTAAACAGCAATATAAGGGCAAAAAAATAAGGCTGGTTTCATAAATATAGTATTTTATAATAATGATTTAAATTCAAATACGGTAATTACAAGAATAAAGGTACGCACCCGTTTGACAACTTCAACTAAAAAAAAAAATCAGGATAGACTAAGGCTTTAGCCGCCATTTTTTCGCGCTTTTTCTTGTCAATGTTGCCAGCTTCTCAAACTACAAACCGTAAGAAATTTCCCTTGCACTTGAGCAAAGTGAGGGCTCGCTTTATTTTTCATTACGGGAATTACAAAAAAACATTGGACAGATTTTAAAGTCCTGTATACCAACCGTATATCAGTAAAAGATTTATAAAAACTTATTTTATTTAAGATTAAACTGTCACNCGGGAATTACAAAAAAACATTGGACAGATTTTAAAGTCCTGTATACCAACCGTATATCAGTAAAAGATTTATAAAAACTTATTTTATTTAAGATTAAACTGTCACCTATGAATAAACATTAAAAATCTTAAGAAATATGTTTTGCATTTAGCATGAGACAACTGTTTTGGATAATATCCTATTTTGGGACAAATACGGTAATTACATAATTGCATTATGTTTGAATTTCCAACTAACCATATTTCAATAAATATGACTTCATAATATTTTTTCCTTTCTGAGATTTGTTAATTATAGTAATTTTAAGCTAAAATAGAGAAAAATGGGGAAGATAGGAAATATCCTGGAGAAATAATACATTGGGACACAATTATTGGCCCTAGTTTGAGAATCACCCTTATATCAATACTCAGGTAAAGTTTGTTGCACAGAAATTTCTATCCACGTTAACATGAAAATATTGGTTAAACATTGGTTGCAATTTGATCAAATTTGGGATGGGAAAGGGCTTTATCTTCAGCTAATCTTGGAGCAACAGGTAAAGTTTAATAATAATCAAAGATCATAATTTCAGGATAGAGATATTGTGCATCATTCATTAATTTAATGAAATATAAGTGTAATAAATAGGTAAACATGGAAAATACCTTTTACACCAACAAGATCAACAAATATTTGACGACTGTATCGACTGATTTCTTCATTAGTTAAACTGTGATCAGACGGAATCTAAAAAAAATACAATACAAAAATTTATGATTAAAATTCATGCAAAGCTTAGCTAAAATCCTCATAATTTTAAATCTTCTCCAGTTGATCCTTTTAATCAAAGTAAGGGTGTCAAAAGTAATTTATTTGTTACTCCCCTTTAAAAAAAGAAATGTAAATTATCACTATTTTTTGGACGGTAAAAATACTCAATTCATGAAAATATAAATTAGGGGATAAACAATCTTAACTAGGACACTCTATTATCCCACTTTTAGATTGTTAGTCCCTTCAGTTTGGGAGCCAGTGTAGCCCAGCGTGTTAAGGTGCTTGCTCAGCTATCACTAAGTCGAGGCAACTCAAGGTCGTGGGTTCGATCCCCTGCCATGATACTCTGAATTGCATCAATGAATCGCAGACGGTGCAGGGCGAGGGACACCCTTTATGGGGACTCTTCCCCCAATCTTTGATGTGGGTCCGATCCGTGTCATGATAATGTAATTGGTATCTATGGTTCGAGGACGGAGCAGGGTGAGGGACACCCTTTATAGGGACTCTTCCCCCACTCTTTGATGTGGGTCCGATCTGTGTCATGATGATGTAATTGGTATCTATGGTTCGAGGACGGAGCAGGGCGAGGGACAACCTTTATAGGGACTCTTCCCCCACTCTTTGATGTGGGTCCGATCCGTGTCATGATAATGTAATTGGTATCTATGATTCGAGGACAGAGCAGGGCGAGGGACACCCTTTATAGGGACTCTTCCCCCACTCTTTGATGTGGGTCCTATCTGTGTCATGATGATGAAATTGGTATCTATGGTTCAAAGACGGAGTAGGGCGAGGGACAACCTTTATAGGGACTCTTCCCCCACTCTTTGATGTGGGTCCTATCTGTGTCATGATGATGAAATTGGTATCTATGGTTCAAAGACGGAGTAGGGCGAGGGACAACCTTTATAGGGACTCTTCCCCCACTCTTTGATGTGGGTCCTATCTGTGTCATGATGATGAAATTGGTATCTATGGTTCGAAGATAGAGTAGGGCGAGGGACACCCTTTATGGGGACTCTTTCCCGACGCTTTGACGCTCGCTTTATATATCTTACTAATGACCACACCATACTCGCTCGGCGGTACAATGTACAAATGTATGATGTGTGAAGTAGCTGGAACTCTCCACCACGGGGCGTAAAAAAGGCCTAAGTGATGGCCTAATTGCAAGGTTCGAACAAGTGGTTCGTCCTACCTGTTCTAGAAGGAAGTACTAGATTACTACTACTACTAGTCCCTTCTGTTTCGACAAGAGGAGTAACAATCCAAAGAAGATCATTCCAAGCACCTTTTACAGATTATTACTCCCCTCATTTTCTGTTGCATAACATTATACATCTTGTCTTTCCCCCTATTCTATAGCCAACAAAAGCAATAAATCTTTTCTACATTTCCAATTAAGTACGTTTATTGGTTGGAAAAATACTCAATTAACGGTCAAAGTATGCATGTGGTGCAAGTATACCATGTAAACCTTACTTCAAAGTAATAATAATAATAATATTTATTTCCTCCAATAAAACAATTCACCAAAATAATACATAAAAAAAATGTCCATACATTATTATTTAATTTAAAAAAAATAATTATTTGCTATAGGCACCTAGAGCGAGGTCTCCGTCTGGATTTAATTATACATTATTACTGTTTATATACATTCGTTGATTTTCTATCCATTAGTTTTTTTTGTTTTTTTTCTTTTTTAAAAGTTCCACAAACACTTGGACCAAGTGGATTTGATCAAAGTTGTTTGGACCTATTGTACTTGGATCCAGTAAATCTGGCATCATGGAATATTATAAATGCTTATAGGTGAATTAGGGGAGTAACTAATAGATAAAAAAAGGGACTAACAGAGGAGTGTAAACACTGGGGTAACCAACTAAAGAAGGTAATAGAAATTGAAGCGGCGGCTAAACTGAAGGAGATGATACAGTCGAGAATCGCTAGGGGACACAATTTTACTTAATTTATATCCCTTAGTCAAACAGAAGTTTTGTATGGTTTAAAAATTGGAGACATTACATAAGCATGATTAGCTTATGGGAGAGTTGATTGAGTAAGGCCCCGCCATCATTGCTATAAACCGCCTCATATTCTGCAGTTTTACCAAAGTGGCTAATTCAGTTGGGTACTTCCTTAAAGGGGAGTAACAATCTTAAGAAGGCCGTCAATGGATAAAAATGTTAAATCATTATAACTTCGACAATCCTCTGGTTTGGATGGGTTTGTCTTTTATATACAAATCTACAGTTTTATTCCAAACTCACCACTACCATGCAATGCCAGATATTTCAGGTAGTATTTTATCATTCTCACTTTAAAAATTAATCAAGATAAGGAGTAAAAAGTAACTGAAAGCTTGAAATAAACAACAAGACATGCATGGTAGTTTTGGTTTTAATAACATTATTAACATATTAAATGTAACTCTTGTATGTAGATAATCAATGATGGAAAATGGTAACACTGCAATAACAACACAACATAAACAAATAACAATAAACAAACATTTCGTCGAAATGTCCCGTAATAGATTTTAAACCTAATTGATATTTATTTTAAATTAAATAAATCGATATTATTTGTAATTTTACCTCTCGCTGTAAATCCTTGATAATTTCTTCTCTTTCCGTCAGAGTTTTCTTTAACGTTTCAATCTCTTCTAATAGTTCTTGAGTTGTTTTTGTGTCGGACATCGTACTACCAGTTCAAAACATATACTAACTAAAAAAAATAATTAATCGTAATTACCATAGATTATTGTCAAAAGAGAAGAAATAGATAACAATTTGTAATAATGAGCCTTAAAATTACCGACAATCAAGGCCAGGAAGTCAGTTTTAAGTTTAATAACAGCGGCTTACAATACTAAACAAACAAACGCAACAGACAGAAACTCCGGATGCGACGAAAGATAAATCGTATCACAGATTAACTTCCGCAAACATTTTATTAATAGTGTACTTGTATATCAATACAATACAGGAACAAAAAAAATTATTCTTGTCTGTTGTCGCCAATTATTTAAAACCAAAACATGTAAAGTTTAGCGGTCAAAGGTTACAACAACAAATAACCAACAACGTAATTTTTGTAACCTTTTTAACTGTTTCCACATTTAAACACTTTTGTAGCACTATTTTTATCACGCTTTAGAGTTGTGATTTATTTTCGAACAGACGATAAAAGGTAAACAAAAAAGGCAAACTCCGTGCGGTCGCGGTCCCGGGTAATGTTATTAACAGTCTTATTTTCAAATATTATAATTTAAAGTAAAAAAAATAAAGAATTCAACCTTTTTACTAGTGAATAAATTTTTAATTCAGTGGTGATATTTAAAAATAATGTGCATATTTTGAAAATAATGAAAGTATCTTTGTAGTTATCACGTTAAAAGTAGAATCTCTTATCAAAGTTAAAGTGGTCATGGCACTTCTGCACAAATCTTTCTGCAGATTATCTATTTCCAACGTATTTTTACCTTATAAAACGTTTGTTTATAGCAGGTAATTGCTTTTGAGTTAATTATTTTTATCTACCTATAAATTTACTTTTGTTATTTGTATTGTTGTGTAAAGCAATTTTGCTTATGTTTGACGTTTTAAGTTATAATATCTCTTAAACCGGGTATACACGATCCAAGTATACTTGGTCCAAGTAACTTTGATCAAATCCACTTGGTCCAAGTGTTCGTAGAACTTTGAAGTAAGGTTTACACGATTCAAATATACTTGGTCCAAGGGTTAATATGCAGTTATCCATGAAGTCGAGAATCGCTTGGCAGCACAATTTTGCTTGATTTATACATTTAGGGGATTATATCCCTTTGTCAAAAGAGTTCACTTTTATACATTTGAAAGATTATATCTATGTAATTAATAGATTTTAGAGATGATATTTCTTTGTCTAAACAGTTCGATTGAGGGCCCCCCAATTTTCTAATCTCTTTTGCTAGTTGGCTGGATAACTGCAGTTTTACCGGTCTAAGTTGTAACTACAAAGTAGAGGTTTATATGATAGATTAACAATCCAGTTGTTGTACTTATTAAGTTTTGAAACTGGTGATATATAACCTTCTAGTAAAACAAAACCCAGCACAACCTCACATCTTTGTCATTTTTTTAACAGCTCGTTCTTATAATTTGTCAGGGTGGGTGCCATTTTTATTTTCATTAAAGTCTACTATGAGGAAACAAATTTGGAGCCCATCCAAGTCAATTTGGATGTCCAAGTTGACTTGGATACTCTGTTTACACGATCCATCAAAGTCTTGTGTTTTTGTCAAAGACTTGTCCCAGTAACTTGGATTGAGTAGATGGGGCTTAATATTCTTTTATGAAAAAGGAATATTAACAGTTTTGTTTACAGTTAAGATGATTGGTTTTTGTCTTATTGGTTTAAGCCTTGTCCACACTAGTAGACATGTTGCGCGATTTTGGTCTCAGAGACATGTCTAGCGATTTGTCTATAGACAACGGCTAGACATCGGCTAGACAAACTGCGTCTACGGTCTCGTTGCTAGACCAAAAATCACATGTCTATGGTTTTCCATTCGAAATGGTAGACACGGTGCAACAGTAGTCATGTTGCCCAACGTGTCTACAAGTGTGGACGCTAGACCTAGACAATAGACGGTCTCAGGAGACGTCTATAGACACAAGTGACTTACATACTCATAGACCGTCTATAGACATGTCTCACAACGTGTCTAGTAGCGTGGACTAGGCTTTACAGTTGTTTAGACAAAAGAATATTGTCTCTTTGTTGTATAGAAGTGTTTATATTTGATAAAAGTCCTCTGTTGAACAAATCAACCCTATATTTTATATAATTGTATTTTTTTGTTTTTCCTGAGGTTATCGACGAGTGCTCCAGTATGTAAAGTATCGGTAGAAGAGAAACTCGGAATCAAGCCGAGACCGAAAAGACCCAAATCGTCCTTCCTTAGATTTCTATCTCAAATCAAACCACAGATTCTTCAAGATAATCCTAAAGCCACTATCACAGGTAACACCGTGCTTTATTACTAGTCGCTGGTAGTAAGTGGGTTGGATAAACCCCTTGTTTGAACCTAGCAACTAGGCCACTTTGGGGTGATCCATTGTTAGCCAGTTAAATCAAGGGGAAAAGGTATGGGACGGTACCTGTGACTTTATTGATTGTTAAACAGATGTGACTATTGACTTTATAGTCTGGCCAAGATGAGTGTTAACCCAGACAGCTCAGAGTGACCAACCTATGTGAGGGAATAAATAAAGCCACTAGGCCTAGAGAAGGTACTCTACCAGTGATCTTTTTCTTTACATAGTTGGCTCGACCTACAAGCTCTCATTGACTCCCCTCCCCATTTTTCAATTTCCCCCTGATGTCATCAAGCTTTCATACTGCCCGAGTTAACACTCATCTTGACCAGACTCTAGGTATAGTAGACTCAAGAAAAGAGTTAATCCTGACAGCATGGAAACATGAAAAAATTTTGGGGAAAGGTCTTGACGTCTGTCAAGGAGCAAAAAGGTATCTCAAGCTTAAGATTCCAATCAAGGTAACGAGAGTCATCGCACAGCTCCGCACATCTTGCCAAAACCGTGCCAAAATCTTCCACGAGGGTTACTCATACGAATTCGACCAAACAGAAATATGTTCTATCTGCAACCTCCAAGAAGAGGAATCCTGGGCCCACGTTATCCTGAGCTGTAAATAAATAATAATAAATAAAATTTTATTTGGTAAAACATAACAAAAACATATGCTTACAAAACGTCAAAAACACAAGACTATTTACAGTCTATTTTGTTCAAAAAATTGGCACACACTATACAGGGGGATCTCCATTAGTTCATTTTTTACAGCTTTGCAAAATTTCTTATAGTTCATACTCTTTATTCGTGGCCTAAGTTTATTGTACATCTTCACACCTAAAAAAACCATGACCCACTTTGGATTTAGACAGTCTATGAGGAACTGTCTCCAGGTTTTCTTTCTCTCTTGTATTGTATCTATGGGATACTTTTCTCTGGTAATCCTCCAGATGTCCCTTAATGTGCTTCAAGCATTGATATAAGTATAAGCTGTATATGGTTAGGATTCTCAATTTGTACCGCATACTCCTACTTCAGAGCCTACTATCTGCAACATCTACTTACTAATAGAAACGTCCACAATAACTATAAACTCATACTAGAATTATGTCAAAAAAAAGGATATTTATAATTTATATAATTTTATTATTAACGCAATGAGAATTAGGTCATTTATCATTAACGAATGAGGCAGCTTATTACGCGATCCATGCCTATTATCAGTGAAAATTTTGTTTTTCTTTTAAAGAGGTTTTAATTTTTCTGTTTATTTTATATTTTTATTTTGTTCATTCAAATCAAATTCTTAAGTAGGTATATACCTATTATATACCTCTTTAATAATATACAACTAACTCACATTGTATGAGAAATGTAAGAATTTCTTAAGCAGTAAACTATTCTATTCTAATTTTTCAAATGTTCTTCAATAGATATAAAAATTCTAAAGAGTATTTGCTGGTAATTATACTAACAAACCACACTATGCATTAATATGAAGAAAACGATTAATTTATTATTTGGTTACATAGTCTGAGAGGCTGTACTACTGAAACAGGCTGATGATTGTTGATGAGTTGATGGTTACTACTTAATTGGTTTGTTCCAACCACACTTCAAACTGGTTTGGAACTGTCGGACGCATGCGCATCGGACCACATTTGAACGTTTTTTGCTAATGCACATGCGTCATACAGTTTTAAACTAGTTTGAGGTGTGGTTGGAACAAACCTATTATATTTGAACTAAACACAAGGAGGGCCAGACACGTATTGAACCCTGGGTAGCTCCTTGAGCAGGTCACCCTGCAGGGGCTATTAACCCCCATGTCAGCACTTCCTCCTAGACCTATAAACTATTTATTTTTAAATTTTTTTAGATTACAACTTATTTCCTCTTTTCTTTCTTTAACTTCAGAAATTAATAGAATAGCCGGGGAGAAATGGAGAGCGTCAGATGAAAAGACAAAGGCACATTTGTCCGAAGAGTTCAAAGCAGACTGGGCTAAGTACGTGGAGCAAGTTAAGTGTTACGAGAAAACACTCAGCCCCGTACAGAAAGAGGAAATACTGAAAGCTAACCAAACCGTGACTGTAAATAAGAAGAAGAAGAAGCTCAAACAGGTGTGTCTTTATTTTTATTTATTTATTTTTTTTTTCTTTTGGGTTTTAGTTCCAATCAACTGTCAGGGTTATTACAGAACGGGAGTTAATCCGGTCACTTTACTCATCTACTCGATGAGATCGTTAGTGTGAAACATGTCTCACCTCTCTAGGATTTGAACTCAGTCTGGGGTTTAGACCTTGGTTTCAGAGCCGAGAGCCTTAACCGTGTGTCTTTATTATAGTATATTTGTTTTAACCCTCTGATGGGCAAATTAATTTTTTAGCTAGTAGCAGGCTTACCATTTCTCTTAGACCTCTATAGAATAACTGAGCTTTATTTTAATTTTTCTCACATTTACATATCGTCTTAAAAAAAAAAAATAATAAAATGAATAAATAAATAAAAAAACTTGAATAAAATTGTACATCTGGCACATCATTGTGTCAGACCTACTGAAGAATTGAAAAATTGACATGACTATAAGTATGTCAGTCTCTAAGGCCGACACAAGGGTTGTAGACTATTTGGTATGTCAGTCTGTAAGACCTACACACGATTGTAGACTATTAGATATGTCAGTCTGTAAGACCTACACTAGAGTTGTAGACTATTAGGTATGTCAGTCTGTAAGACCTACACAAGAGTTGTAGACTATTAGGTATGTCAGTCTGTAACTCCTCCGACACAAGAGTTGTGGACTATTAGGTATGTCAGTCTGTAAGACCACACAAGAGTTGTATTCTAATAGGTATGTCAGTCTGTAAGACCTACATGAGAATTGTAGACTATTAGTCATGGCGGTCTGTAAGACCTGACATACCTAAGAGTTGTAGACTATTAGGTATGTCAGTCTGTTAGACCTACACGAGAATTGTAGACTATTAGGTATGTCAGTCTGTAAGACCTACACACGATTGTAGACTATTAGATATGTCAGTCTGTAAGACCTACACTAGAGTTGTAGACTATTAGGTATGTCAGTCTGTAAGACCTACACAAGAGTTGTAGACTATTAGGTATGTCAGTCTGTAACTCCTCCGACACAAGAGTTGTGGACTATTAGGTATGTCAGTCTGTAAGACCACACAAGAGTTGTATTCTAATAGGTATGTCAGTCTGTAAGACCTACATGAGAATTGTAGACTATTAGTCATGGCGGTCTGTAAGACCTGACATACCTAAGAGTTGTAGACTATTAGGTATGTCAGTCTGTTAGACCTACACGAGAATTGTAGACTATTAGGTATCTCAATCTGTAAGACCTACTCAAGAGTTGTAGACAATTAGGCATATCGGTCTGTAAGACCGGCTCAAAAACACTAGGTTACTAGGCATATCACAGTTATTATAGGAATAAAAAATAGATATTAACATTTTAAAGGTTTGAACCCTTGACCTTGAGGCCTATAGACAAATGCTCTACCGCAATGCCAGGAATGTAGTTAACAATCGGAGCCACAGTTACGTCATTTATTTAAAGACATTCTATTTTATTTTAAAGACAAACTTTTAACGACTTATTTTGTTTATAACTTTGAAAATTTTTATTAGATTTACATGCAACAATTTTCATTCAACTGGTCTTTGATACTTGTTAAAACATGTATAAAAATAAATTTAAAAAATCTGTTCCTGCTGAATTCTTTTTTACAATTACAGAAAAATGAAAATAAAAAAGTCAAATAATTGATGCAGTAAACATTTGAAGCATATACTCCCAAAAAGTAGTGATAAATAAACATGAAATAAATAAACATGAAATAAATAAATATAATAAATAAATATAAATAGGTAGCCACAGACTGAAAGAGAGAGAATGTAGTTTGAGATATCTCTTTCTCTTTTCAACAAAAAGGGGAGGGTATCTCTTACTTCTACTACTTGTATGGTTTTGTCTATCCTTCTCTTTCTTACTCTCTGGGCTTGCGTTTGTTACCAAAACTTCTTTAATAATATAGAAAGATTAATCTTTTTGTTTTGTTTTTTCTCTGATTATCAGCAAATGGAGCAGCTGGGTAAACCGAAGAGGCCAGCGAGTACGTTTGTCATGTTTATGCTCACCAAAGTACAAGAAAGAGGAGATACTCCATTCAAAGTAAGTTTTCATTAACAAGAAAGAGGAGATACTCCATTCAAAGTAAGTTTTCATTAACAAGAAAGAGGAGATACTCCATTCAAAGTAAGTTTTCATTAACAAGAAAGAGGAGATACTCCATTCAAAGTAAGTTTTCATTAACAAGAAAGAGGAGATACTCCATTCAAAGTAAGTTTTCATTAACAAGAAAGAGGAGATACTCCATTCAAAGTAAGTTTTCATTAACAAGAAAGAGGAGATACTCCATTCAAAGTAAGTTTTCATTAACAAGAAAGAGGAGATACTCCATTCAAAGTAAGTTTTCATTAACAAGAAAGAGGAGATACTCCATTCAAAGTAAGTTTTCATTAACAAGAAAGAGGAGATACTCCATTCAAAGTAAGTTTTCATTAACAAGAAAGAGGAGATACTCCATTCAAAGTAAGTTTTCATTAACAAGAAAGAGGAGATACTCCATTCAAAGTAAGTTTTCATTAACAAGAAAGAGGAGATACTCCATTCAAAGTAAGTTTTCATTAACAAGAAAGAGGAGATACTCCATTCAAAGTAAGTTTTCATTAACAAGAAAGAGGAGATACTCCATTCAAAGTAAGTTTTCATTAACAAGAAAGAGGAGATACTCCATTCAAAGTAAGTTTTCATTAACAAGAAAGAGGAGATAGTCCATTCAAAGTAAGTTTTCATTAACAAGAAAGAGGAGATACTCCATTCAAAGTAAGTTTTCATTAACAAGAAAGAGGAGATAGTCCATTCAAAGTAAGTTTTCATTAACAAGAAAGAGGAGATACTCCATTCAAAGTAAGTTTTCATTAACAAGGAAGAGGAGATACTTCATTCAAAGTAAGATTTAATATACAACAATATAACATTGAAACTAAATACATAAATTTATTTTATCTACTACTTGCATTGTATGTGGACTTTACATTGCTAATAACAGGGCGGAAAGTGTTACTTCCCTTCCTTGGGAGTAAAAAACAATCATGCCAACTTAAAGGGTAATTTTTTTAAGTATTATGTTGGTAGTAAAGTTTTTACGCTGTTTATAGCTTTCAATTTTTCAGGAAGGTTACTTTAGGTTATCATACAAAGTCTTTAAAGTAAAAACAAACTATTGAAAGTGTTAGTTTTAAAACGTGTATATTTAGTATAAAAATTGTTATTTTAATAAATGAAGTAACTAAATATCAGTTTAAATTACGTGAATTTGTAGGTAAAACTTTTATACCTACAAACTTAGCTATTACCCATGGTGCTCTAGTCGTAGATAAAATTTAATACGCAAAATGGATCGAAGTTTTTCTGCTCTCGGGATTATCTCCCTCGGCCATAAGGCCTCGGGAGCTAATGAAGTTTTCTCCTTTGGCGGTGCCTCAGGAGAAAACGTAACCTCGAGCAGGAAAACATACTTCTCTCCCTTGTTGCGTAAATAACTATTTTGTTTGATAATCAGTGTGGCACATTGAGTTCTGTCATGTAATATAAAAAAATGTTGTTTTTTCATACGAATAAAAGGATTAATTTATCAATATTTTATGTGCTCAGATGGTTGCAATTAATATGGGATCATGTTTGGGCTACTTTCAACACACCATCCAAATGTTCATTAAAATCGGATTAGTAGTTTTTAAGATATGTTGGTTTTCAAAAATTTTGACACTCAAACAGTTACACCTTTACAAATATTTCCTGATGTCTGAAACGGATTTCTGTCCAGGACTTTTTGAAATCAGAGACATAAAAAAAGCAAACAAGAAAATGAGATTACAGTGCCTCAAAAAAGTTCTCTTCAAAATCTACCAAAATGATTTAGTTTCAGAAATTCAGTCATGTATTCATTAAATAGTTATTTATGTAACTATACTTATGAAATTGTACTTTTTAAATCTGACAGCTCAGTTTATCCAACCTATAGGGGAGAAGAAATAAAGCCACTAGGCCGGTATGAGGGGTGGGCAGCATCATTTGTTGGTAAACAAAAGAAGGTTATGTTACTTCATTTCAAATCGCGATCTTTTTAACTAGCTTTGATCTTTTACTCTAACTTATTATTTACTAACATTTATTGCAAATAATATAAATTTATTTTCCTTTTCCTTTGATGTTCAATAAATGTAATTGTTATAAAATATAAAAAGTGAATGTTTAAAACTTCCTCGATAAATAGTGATGAGTGATATAACTATAATAAAACATCTCAGAAATATTTCAATATTGACCCTCATTTTTTGTTTGCACATAGATGCATGTTCTTTTTTAATTTATAATTTGTTTTTCTGTTTGATAACTGTTGTTCTGTATCTGATTTAATTTAACCCAATATATATCTTGAAAATTTACGCCATAAGTAAGGAATGTAATGATTCAAGGGGTGGAGGTTACGAAGTCTTCTCGAACGGTTATCCTGAGTGCCTTGCCACTTCACCAATTATATTTTTGTTTGCCTAGTTGGCCCGACCTATTACCCGC
The DNA here is from genome assembly GCA_001010745.2 of Gerris buenoi. Classification (NCBI taxonomy): domain Eukaryota; kingdom Metazoa; phylum Arthropoda; class Insecta; order Hemiptera; family Gerridae; genus Gerris; species Gerris buenoi. Next base: position 1,711,867 of record KZ651152.1, on the reverse strand, counting down.
CAAAATCTCAAGCTCTCATTGGCTCTCCTCTCATTTTTTTTCCCCCCGATTTTCCCGTGCTGTCAGANTTCAATAAATGTAATTGTTATAAAATATAAAAAGTGAATGTTTAAAACTTCCTCGATAAATAGTGATGAGTGATATAACTATAATAAAACATCTCAGAAATATTTCAATATTGACCCTCATTTTTTGTTTGCACATAGATGCATGTTCTTTTTTAATTTATAATTTGTTTTTCTGTTTGATAACTGTTGTTCTGTATCTGATTTAATTTAACCCAATATATATCTTGAAAATTTACGCCATAAGTAAGGAATGTAATGATTCAAGGGGTGGAGGTTACGAAGTCTTCTCGAACGGTTATCCTGAGTGCCTTGCCACTTCACCAATTATATTTTTGTTTGCCTAGTTGGCCCGACCTATTACCCGCCAAAATCTCAAGCTCTCATTGGCTCTCCTCTCATTTTTTTTCCCCCCGATTTTCCCGTGCTGTCAGAGTTAAAAAGTATAATTTCATGAGTATAGGCAGCAATATGAAATGTTACTGACATGTGAGATAAGCTTTTGAGTCAGAGGTGAAGGCAGGCTACAAAAATTAACTGCCGAGGCAGCTAATTTACTCAATGAATACACAATGCAAAAATGTTTCCTTTCCTGCCTTGTTGTATACAATATTTTATCTACAGGAGGTAGAAAAATTAACTTCTAAAATACCATCTTTATTAATATAACATAGTTATTATCTATTTTACATTAATAAGATAATAAAATATTGACTAAAATTAATTGTTAATTAAAAAAAAACTCGTGGATCCAAATGCGTTGGATGGGTTAATGCACCTATCTCTGTGGTGTCTATTTTTGGGTTACTAGCTTATTTTTTTTAATGTTTGATTGTTCTGTTGCTAGGAATGGCAGCAGAAAGTGACGAAGGAATGGGAATCTGCTTCGGTAGCGGTAAAGGACCAGCTGAACGAGACCTACCAGAAAGAGATAGAGAAGTACAAACAGGAGCTGGAGAAGTGGGAGAGAAAGATGCAGCGGGAGGGACACAAAGAGCTGGTTCGCAGAACACGTTCCTCATAGGTCGATTTACTTAACTAATACTAACCAATAATCTCTTCGCACTATACTTCACTCCCGACGCTAACGTACTAATTCAATCACTTAATATGTGAACCAAAATAGTCAACAACCTATCCAAGTCTTTTTTTCTTTGATTTCAAAAAATGTTTTTTCAAAAGCCATTGAAAAACACTAGATGCTAAAGCTAAGTCCATACCAAAAGTGTTAAATATTATGTGTTAGTTGTTTAAATAATTGTTGTTAGGCAAAAAGATCTAAATAAAATAAATTCTATTTGATGTATAGTGAAAACCGTCAAATTCAAAATTGAGGGGATAAATGCAGTAGAATCTCATTATGACAGACTATTAAAGGTGAAAGTTTGTCCATATAATAAAAGTCTGGTTTAGAACAAATAATTATTGTAAATAACTAGGGGGCTCCGCACCCTAATCGTTTCGCTGTAGGTGTTCGACATGGCACTCTAAAGTGAAGCATTAAAATTGATCTCATGTTTCTTTTCAATGTTGACAAAAACATACATGCTGTAAAATATCACGTTGGCTATAGAAAGTACTGAAAAGGACTGTTTAGTAGTCCTGATTAGGACTGATTTAGCAATCTTTTTTTGCAAGGTGTGTGCATAGTTATGGAATGAGAAGGGTGAGGTGAAGATGCGTGAGTATAGTGTAGGAGAGTGGCTGAGGTAGTGGGGATATGCGCACTACTATCCCTTTCTTTGTCTCTCTGACTTTCTTATATACCTACTCTCAAGTTCTCCCTTACCCCCCTAATCTCCCTCACTGTCTACACACAGTTTAGTATGTCACTCTCAAGCTCCCTCTTTTCTCCCCGGACTACCCCCCTTCTCTCCTATCGCGCTCTTTCACACAGTTTTGTATAGCACTCTCATTGAACTCGTTTGTTTACAAAACTTTTTTAATAATATAGATAGATACCTCTCCTCCGATATCCTTGTTGTTCTCTTCTAAAATCTGTGTACTATTTTGTTTCACATACTAGAAGAAACTTTTTTTTTATTATTATTATTAATTTATTATTATTGATTGTTTTTTATTTTAATTCATGACTTAATTTGTTGTTAATCTCATAAAATGAAGCTAACTTTAAAATTTCAAGAATGTAGTTCAATTATTTCCTGGGATATCGTCTTGCCAAATATTTATATATCGATGGCTAATAAGTGATACCTTGTAACTACCAAAATGGTGGTTTTGAGGTTTTCATTATATTGGCCTTGGGAGGCTTGTGTACATGCGAGATCTTGCCAGTGAAAAAAAAAAAAAAAAAAAAAAATCTTTTACATAGAAAATGGGCAGTCGAGACATCTCGTATCAGATTCGCAAACTATTTATTATGTGGTAGCCTGTAACTACACCTCGTATGTGTTTTGGTGAAGGTTAGTTGTGACACCTCATAACTGAGCTTCTAATTCGTAAGTTAGACTTTGTATGTGTTCACTTTATTAAAGAAGTGACATAGTGGGAACTCATAACTACATTATTTTATGAACTGTTAAAATTTAACAGTTACCAAGGGTTGCATGTTATACAAATTTATAAAACGTAAATTTATTTTTTGTTTCTCCTGTAAACCTGACATACGAGGTATCACTTATTAAGCCATCGATATAAATTGATTGATAGTAAAAATATTTATTGGCGTGCATCTAAAAGGTAAGAGGAATCTACCCACAAAATTCCATAGTGGTTCCAGAGGATATCATTTGGATTTTATATTATGTTTGTTCCAACCTTCCTATTTGTACCGTCCTGCAGATCGTTTGGACAGGTTTTGTAGGCATGCCCTAAAATTGTACTATAGTACAATCATGTCAGGTTGGAACAGGTTTAGGACTATAATTCACTCCCTATTAAAAAAATATTCAAGGAAATCTAACAGTTAGAGAAACTTCCTGTTGATATGTGTGACGATTGACATAACTGCGCATGTCATACAAACCAGTACTATGTCATTGTCAGATTATCTTATGGACTGCACAGTAAATAGTTCACATAAAACGATCCCTGAGTGAATTGGAACAGTTTGGAGGTCGGCACGAAACATTGTCATAAGTCGGGTTGCTATTGTCCTTTGCGCATGCCCGAGACGAATCCACGGATGGTACACTGCTTGGCTGGAACAAACCTATAGATTCAAATAAAATCTAGCTAATGAGTATTTAACGTATCAACATTGCTTTGTAAATTTAACTCACCAATCTCCTTCGTAAATATAAATACTCGATGACATAATGCCTCACTGTGGCCGCAGTAGCGGTCCTAGTTATTTTTTGTTTTGTTTCGATTTAATTGTTTTGACGGACTGGTAAAAGGAGTTTTCTATTTTGGACAGTAAGTCAAGGAAAAGTTAGTTGCTGTGTGAAATTACAAGAGGAAAACTTCTTTTACGGTTTTAAGGTTTAAAGTCAAAGTTGATTGTTAACGTTTAGCCGTACATAGTATGAGTTGTTCAATAAAAACGAAGTAAAAAACCAGTAAAGCGTTTTTTTGTATTAAGATCACACGGCTGCCACAATCACTGTGTAGCTACTGCGCTACACAGCACAGTTAATTATGTCCTATCTATAGCACTGTGTACGTCCTAACTATTTATTTCTTGTATAAATTACTGTCTAGAAGGTTTTTTTATTTCCCTTATTTTCTTTTAGATAAGCTATCTTTTTTATTTATTTTTTTACAAAACTTTTTATAATTTTTTTTTTTTACTTAAAAATCTTATTAAACTAAGACATTTTTATTAGTGAGTGTTTATTTATTTATTTATTTTTTTTTTTAATATATTGTGGAAGCAGTTTTTATTTCTAATTTTTGTATATAAAGATAAAAGATTGTAGGTACATAAAACTTTAATCTAAGCACTAGCTTGGTTTACCCTTGCTTCTCTTTGTACAGTGTGTTATTTTTAATTCCATAGGTTTATAACTTGTACTTTTTTTTTAATTAAGAATCATTATAATTATGAATCAATTTATTAGTTGGTGCTTGGCTTGACGACTCACTCCACCAAAATATAAAATATCAAGGTTTTATAAATAAATACTTTGTTTTTTGAGCTATTATTATTAAAAGTTAACTTCCCTGAAAAAACAGAGGCTTTATACACCTGTAATTATCTTGACTCAAAATGGCCGATTAAAAATCCATAAGTGTAAGTTAGTTTATGCCATAACAAAAAGGTTGCTATAAAAACTTCCTGATTTCAAGATTCTAGTGCAGTTGAGATATCATCGAATATTTGCATATGAATGGCTGTCGTATTGAATCAGTGCCAGATCGGGAAGAAAAAAAGAAATTCTCCTTTTCTCTGGAAAAACATTGAATTATGGATATTTTTTGTCCATCAAATTCACATATCGAGGTATCATTGCTTTTCCGTAAAGTTGAGAAAACCAGTATAGATTTGTAATAATCAGCTTGGTTACCCAGTGAAATCCTCGTCACAAAGAGGTTGTCAACCCCCCCACACACACCCAGTATAAATTAGTATGACTGATCTGGAGATGGTGGAAAATTATGAAACATATCCATTTTAATTTAAATCAAATTTATAATTATTATTAACTACGGGAACCAGACAGAGAAAAATAGACTCCAGCGCTGGGATTTGAACCACGGGCCTCTATATAATTATAAATTATTTTTTGGTCTAGTTCTATGTCATTTATGTTGACTTCTCAGACTTGTGGAAAAATTGAAAGCTTAAATTCGGGACAAGAAATAACAGAGAAAATCATTCTCCTGCGTAGCTTAGATGGCAGAGCGCTATACTGGAAATATAAAGGCCCGTGGTTTAAATCCCGGCACTAGAGTCTATTTTTCTCTGTCTGTTTCCCGTAGTTAATAATAATTATAATTTCATTTAAATTAAAATTTAATCATTCCGTAGTATGAATACCGTAAAATCTCGCGTATAATACGCACTTTTTTTTACCTCTTTTTCCTTCCAAAATCGGGGTGCGTATTATACATGAGTGAAAAAAATACTTCGTTTACAACTTAAATTTTACCTCAATAATTGAAAAATAATAAAAAACATAAACGTAAAAACATACTTTTTTTTTTTAACGAAAACTGATTTTATGTATCTTATCATATTTATTTAGGTTATCATACTTATTTTTATTCTCTTAAGAATAAAAATAAGTTAATAAATTAGACAGAAAGTCTTGTTAACATCATGGTTATTTTATTTTGCTAGTCGATCAAACTAGCGATAACACACTTGATAACACTCGACTGATTTCAAAGGCGGACCTTCTATGAATTTATCTATTTTATAAGAAAACACCCAGTATTCTTATAAAATAGACACTTTATTAGCCATCTGACCTTTCAAGTAAAAATATTACGCTATAAATATTAAAAATTACACGCAAAATGTGCAAAATATATCACTCTAGATGCGTATTAAAAACTATTTTTTTTCTTAAAATTTGACGGAAAATATACACGAATATTTAATTTTCCCCAAATTATAGCTCAAAATTTGGCCTGCGTATTATACACGGGTGCGTATTATACGCGAGATTTTACGGTACTACAAAAAATGTAAAATATTCATATCCATTTTGATTACCATTTGGTCCACTAGGAGCTCTGATATCATTTTATATAACATTTAAAACTTGTATGTCGGTGAAAAATTGTACTACAATGATTACAAGTGAACACCAGTGTACCTCCTATTATATTCTAACTTCATTTAAACGTCACATTTTGCATGTCGTTTATTGAAACTTCAGCCCACCTATCACCAAAATATTGTACTATAAATGAAAGCCTAACTATCTCTTGTTAAATTTTCCTGGCACATTTAAAAGCAACACATTTTACACATTGGTTCTAAAGATATCATGACGAGTCCCTCAATAATAAGTAATTAGATAATTAAAGTTACAACAGCTCGATGTAATATTAGTTAATTTATCATTACAGATTGATGATAAGAGACAAGAAGATAAAGTTGCTTCTAGCAAAGGACAAGAACAGATTGACACGACGGTAACGAGCGAAGCAAAGCCGAATCAAGACGTAATCAGCCCAAGTGTCGAATCCAAATACCCTCCGAGTGTTCCTTCTAGAAGCTACAGACTGTTTAAAATTGTGTGCCTAATTACTTTTACTTTCTATTCATTAGTGCTGTTTGTAAATGGATCAAATTTTTGATCAGTAGAACCTTATAATAAGAAGTATTCTTTATTTTAAAATAAATTCTGTTTTTTTGTACTATGTATAAAATATATATAAGTATGTTTATGATAAATAAAATTTGTTTGTTTTTTTCTAATTAATAAACCATGCATTCAGCGGTGTAAAAGCAGGCCCTGCAGTAGGGTGGGCCGAAAAAAAAAAATTGAATTTGAAAAAGTCCAAACTCGTAATACTTGTGTATGCATTAGAAACTATCATACGTAAAATTTTGGCCCGATTGAATGATACCTAGGTGGTGCACAATCGCTTCAAAGCTTTAAGAAACCCTATTTTTAAGAAATTTTTTATATTTCAATTTTTAAAAATATTTTAGTTATTTTTAGTCACTTATTGGCATCTATTTGCTCTTTGCTGACATATTATTTGATTGCAGGAAGAAAAAAAAAATAAAAAAGTTAATTATAGGCTGAGATAAGTCGGTACATACATAATACATATGTGTACCATTGAGTTATTCCAAGGATATTATTAGGAGCTGCATAACACTAATTTCTCTATTATCTTTGGAATAACTCAATGGTACACATATGTATGTACCGACTTATCTCAGCCTATAATTAACTTTTTTATTTTTTTTTTTTTTCTTCCTGCAATCAAATAATATGTCAGCAAAGAGCAAATAGATGCTAATAAGTGACTAAAAATAACTAAAATATTTTAAAAAATTGAAATATAAAAAATTTCTTAAAAATATTGTTTCTTAAAGCTTTGAAGCGATTGTGCACCACCTAGGTGTCATTCGATCGGGCCAAAATTTTACGTATGATAGTTTCTAATGCATACACAAGTATTATGAGGTTGGACTTTTTCAAATTTAATTTTTTTTTCGGCCCCCCTGGCCTGCAGTGGGACACCCTCACTATCTATATTGCGTTGTTTACATTAATTGAGTAAACTAGCTTACTTTTGAGTATGAGACAGTAGAATAGATAGATAGATACCGTGTTATTTTTTCATTAGAAGTCTCTAAAGTTGTTCACACGTGTTTCATGGTAAAGTAAGATTATCAAAATGAAGTTAATGATTTTAGTTTTACAAATCACACTATGATGACAAATTCTTGCAATTATGTTAAAAAAATGTTTCTAATATTTTCAGATTTGCTATTAGAGGCAATGAATGAAGTTCTTGATGAAGAGATAACTTACTTATGACATATGATGTTCCAGTATGTCACATAGGAAACTGGAACCTGTTACAGGTCATTAAAGCACTTTTTTTTATCATTTGAGAGCCAGTCATAGGCGCCAGCTCAGCTGCCAATGAATCAAGCGACATTCTAGGTTAAGGTTTCGATCCCAAGCCATGAGATGTCCGATGGCCACCTCGGGGCTAGTAAAATAGGCCTCATTGTTAGGATTGAATAGAGATGTGTGTTATTTAACGTAATAGGTAAAATAATAGGGTTCCGACTGTGTCACCTATTACTGACGTTACAGTGACTATGTTAAAGCTATTAAATTTGTCACTGATTACGGAACGGCCCCTAAAGATTTTTAAGTTTAAGGTAAGTGTAGGTAGTAAGAGTGGTATTAGTGGGGAAGGTTCCTTTTCCTACCTGTAATCCTTTGGCCTGTACCCTTTTCTACTTAGCAGAAAGCCCTCTCTCTACCTGGTTCCGTTCCACACAGTAACAAGGGATAAGGATAAGATATATTAAATATGAAATTTTTGAATACTAAAACTGCAGATTCCAATATCTATTATTTTATTAATAGGTGACTAAGTCACGTCTCATGGAAATAAAGCCTTAATACCTAATACCCAGACTAATACATGCTTCGTAAAATATTAAATATGAAGTTTTGAATACTGAAACTGGAGGTTCCAATACTTAGAATAATACTACATATAGAAGGAGCATAGAATCAAAACAACAAGCAATTACTGATAAGGGACTGAAGCCAACTTTCGCCGAGGGGTTGTGTCCATTAGACCAGGGGACCAACAAAACAACACTCTTTTTTTTTCATTTAAGCTGGAGAAGGTTGGCCACGCTTTAGTAACTATTCAAAGCCCGCTCACAAACGTCAAGAAAACAAGCCCTGCCATTGGTTATTGTTTACGTTTCACTCTGACGTCATTTTTTTCAACTCGCCCGTCATGATATAATAAACATTATTTTTAGCATATTTCAAGCTAAAATAAGATAAAACACAAAAAAA
>KZ651152.1:1687469-1702655 GCA_001010745.2 Gerris buenoi | reverse complement strand
TCTCCTACGAGATGAGGTCACGACGTTTTGAACCACTCATTCTTTGTTCAACAATTTTTATAGCAAACTAATCGACTTCGAACTTGTATAAATGTAATGTTAATTTGACTATAGAGTTCTCAGAAACGATTAAAAGACAAAAACAACTGACCTCTGTATAAGTAAAATGTTGGAGAAATAGGTGGAGAAATGTATGTTTAGATGTTTTTTTTTTATGTCTATGTAGCAATAAAGAGGAAGGGAAAGGTGGCGTGAGGTATACTTTCTGAGAATCCTGGGTGTTTAGACAAAACGCTTCTCGGTTAGCCGCAGCTGTAGCCATTTCCCGAAAATTATATAAAAAAATTCAACGATTTCGACTTGACTTTGATCACAATAAACGAAATACTGATAACAATAAACGGATATTTTCTAATGTATTGGTATTGGGTGGGCCCGTTCCAAGCCATTTTGATCACACTAAGTTTTTGATAAGATTAACCGTGATCACATTAAGCGGTGACTACTGTATAGTATTATTCTATGTTCCAATACCTATTATTTTATTCATAGGTGACAATGTCACTGTCACTGGTCTGGTCACAAATCATTAGAGGAACATTGCAGTTAGCAGAACTTCCTTTCAGTGACAGTGATTTTGTCACCTATTAATAAAATAATAGGTATTAATACCAATTACTAGGAGAGGTAGGGTAACCTTGCCGGTTAAACCACGTCTGCTCGGCCATCACTGAATCAAAAGTGGAACGAGATGGGGTTTGATTCCTCGGCATGACACTCTGATTTATATGGCTCACTATTGATCACATCATACTTGCTTCGGCGGTACAATGTACATATGTATGATGTGTGAAGTGGCTACAACTCTCTACCGCGGGGCGTAAAAAGGGCCTAAGTGATGGCCTAATTGCAAGGTTCGAACAAGTGGTTCGTCCTACCCGTTCTAGTAGGAAGTACTAGACTACTACTAATACCAATTACCAGATCGGAGCTGGAACGGTATCACCTATTACTCAGATTTAATAGTTTAGCCCATCCCTAGGATTGAACAAGTGGTTGCCACACCCACAACTCTTAGTGGTTCACGCTACTACTACTCTATCGCTTACTATTCCCATTGTTAAAGCCTGGTTTATACAATGCCAATTGCCGAGACAATTGACAGAAGACAGTTGACTGGCATGAAAACTCTTTAGGCCAATTGCGCTGGCAAGCTTCTCAAGGAGAAGTATTGTCTTGAGGACAATTAGCTGGGCTCACTACGAGATCCTGGTGCTTCCCCATCACCGGAGCAAAGTATTGCCACAATTGGAGCCGTGTGGAACAAAATAGGACAGTTGTTTCGTTCCAATCGAAGATACAGTTTCTTTCTTTGCTATTTTTTTTAAAAATTTTATCTGTATTTCATCACTATTTCAATGTGCTGTTTTGGACTGCATTTTGTCATGGCCTCCCTCCCTAATGTTTAGGCAAAGGTCTTTCCAAACCAACCTCACGTAGTAATTTCTAATCTATAATATAGAAAAAAAATGTATTAATAGTTGGGTTAACAACATAATAAAAAAACTTTACCTATAAGGTCAAAACATGTTTAATTTTTCTTTTTTTTATATATATACAACAAATAATTTATTTTAATGTTAAACCAAATAAACAAACAAAAAAAAAAAAAGAAGTATGTACAATAATTTTTTTAAATATATTTTTTAGAAAACAACAAATAATCCAAATATATTAGATAAATATATATATGTGTATACATATATGTATATAAATATATGAGGAACAAAGAAATAAATAATAAAAAGTAAATAATAATTCAAATTCTTAATTAAAAAAAAAAGAAAAGTAAATTTTCTCTGTCACAGAGATGTAATAAAAATATTTTAGAATATAATTCAAAATTATTAATGGAAAAAAAACTTATTAAAAATACAAAAAGTTAATGAATGAAAATTATCAATAAGTTAATTAAATAATTAAAATGATTATCTTGAGATCTTGGTTTTGTTTCATTCTTTTAATTTTTCAAATTGAAGATTTCAAAAAATATAAATAAAAAAAAGAGAATAAAGTAAAATAAATCTATAATTTAATAAAGAACACAGAAAAACTATGGAGGAAAAAAAATCAAAATCAATAACGAAGAAAAATATTAAATAAATAAAAATAAACTTCCAAATAGAGAATTAAATTGCAGATCCCTCGACTAGTAATTAAATGGGTATGACTTAATATTGACATTTTAGATGGCTTTCACAATCAAAAGACAGGTGATAAGACCTTTCCCACAGTAGGAGACATGAGTACATGTCTCTTTGGTGAGAAAACAATATTAGTTTTTATTAGTAATGTAATGTAATAGATCGGTTCAGTGAAGAGACAGGAGACAAGATCTTTCCTACTGAGAAGACATGAGTCTGTGTGTCTTTGGTGTGAAAACAATATTAGTTTTTATTAGTAATGTAATGTAATAGATCGGTTCAGTGAAGAGACAGGAGAAGATCTTTCTTACTGAGAAGACATGAGTCCATGTCTCTTTGGTGTGAAACCAATATTAGTTTTTAATAGTAATGTAATAGATTGGTTCAGTGAAGAGACAGGAGACAAGATCTTTCCTACTAGGGAGGTATCAGTCAGTGTCTCTTTGGTGTGAAACCAATATTAGTTTTTATTAGTAATGTAATAGATTGGTTCAGTGAAGAGACAGGAGACAAGATCTTTCCTACTAGGTAGACATGAGTCCATGTCTCTTTGGTGTGAAACCAATATTAGTTTTTAATAGTAATGTAATAGATCGGTTTAGTGAAGAGACGGGAGACAAGATCTTTCCTACTAGGTAGACATGAGTCCATGTCTCTTTGGTGTGAAACCAATATTAGTTTTTAATAGTAATGTAATAGATCGGTTTAGTGAAGAGACGGGAGACAAGATCTTTCCTACTAGGGAGGCATAAGTCCATGTCTCTTTGGTGTGAAAACAATATTAGGTTTTTAATAATTTAATAGAGATCAATTCAATGAGGAGACATGTCTCCAATTCTCTTGCCTCCTATCTTCCGTCCCCTGTCTTTTTGGTTTCGGTATGAAAGCTCTCTGAATACATAAATATTTTATTTGTTTCAACCTCTATTGACAGATTTTTTAACATAGGTAATTAGTTTTATATTTATTAGTGATTTATTTATAACTATATAATATATTGACATTAAATGTGAGGGAAATAACTTGGATTCAATTTGTAATTTCACTATCAAAAAAATTGCCACCTTGACAGTTCAACAATTATATTTCTAGAGATTTTATGATAATTTAATAACATGAAAGTAAACATTGGAATTACCATGATTTAACATAGTATGGCTTTTTATAAAAAATATGACAGTTAACATTAATTATTTAATTATGCATAGTTTAACATGAAAGTTAGCTGGAAAGACAATGACTCAATATGACAGTTAACATAAATAAACAACTATTTAATACACCAATGAACATAGTATGACTCCTTTGAATAGAATAGTTATCATAGAATGACAATGACTCAATATGACAGTTAACATAAATAAATAACTATTTAATATAACAATGAACATAGCATGACTCCTTTGAATAGGATAGTTATCATAGAATGACAATGATTTAATATGACAGTTAACATAAATAAACAACTATTTAATACACCAATGAACATAGCATGACTTCTTTGAATAGAATAGTTATCATAGAATGACAATGACTTTAATAATGTCAATTAACATGAAAGCTGCTATATATTTAATACAAAATTTTATCGTAGAATGACAATGATTTAATGAAATAGTTAATACAGCATGACTATTTAATTAATAGGACAGTTATCATAGAATGACAAATGATCTAATAAGACAGTAAAAACAGCACGAGTATTAATTTAATGCAACTATTATCATAGAATGACAATGACTTAATATGTTAGTTAAGCAGTTTACTGATTATCTAAACACTCTTAATTCGTGAACTCAACTGAAAATAGAAATGATCAAGTTGGATTTTAATGTGTGAACTGAAATAAAAAGACAACTGATCAAGTTGGATTTTAATGTGTGAACTGAAATGAAAAGACAACTGATCAAGTTAGATTTTAATGTGTGAACTGAAATGAAAATAATAATGATCAAGTTTTGGATTTTACTCAGAGTGAGAAATTCCCAATAAAATCTCAAAACAACTTATTCAATTTTTATCTTAACTATTTCTGTCCGGTAAAATTTTATTTATAATTTTTTCGTCAACCAAAAAACAAACAAACCAAAATTCACCAACCACAACAACACAACCAAATCAAACAAATTGGTTCAGTAAAACAAACAAAAAATAAATAAATAAAAAGGAATTATAGGATTACAGAATATCAGTCCAAAACTTTCATTAAAAAAAAAAGTTCATTGAGTGAGAGAACGAGGGGGTCATATCAATAGTTTTGTTATTTCTTGTTATAAACTTTCAAAATTCTATCGGTGACATTCTGTATTCAAGTTAATTTAGGAAATTGCTAATTCTTCCATCAGTTAGTAGGAAAACTGTAGAAAATGACGGCTTTCTTAATAATGTCGTTAATTGTACATTTATATCAAAATGATCAACAACAAAACATTTGTCAATGTAGAGTATGCTGAGCCTGAGAATAGGAATTATGTTCTGGTTTCTCCAAAAACAAGCATCACAAAATGAAGAAGAAATGTATTGTTTTGAATTGACAAGATCAGCAATATTATGCTTATGATCATATTGTATGTTTTTAGTTGGTACATGTTATTCCACTAAAATTCTTAAATTTTGTGATGTTTGTATAGCCCCACAATGTACAATAGTTGTGCGGTTTAGACATTATTTAAATTCCTATACTCGGACTCCAGCTACGCTACATGAACCCTTTATTCCACTCACTGTTTCAAAAGATATTTTATTCTTGACAATTACAAAAATATTACATTAACAAAAAAAACTTATTTTTCTTTATGTTTTAAAGATTTTAGTCTTGCTCAGAACTCTTCGATTAGATAAACAATTAAAATGTTTAGTTCTTCAATAGATTAGTTGTTTACAATTGTCACACATATAATGCATTATACCGTAAGTATCATAGCATCTAAAGATCACATCAGAGAATAATAATTTTTAAAAACATCAATAATGCAAGGTGCACACTGTGGAAATTGGTTGAGGAAAACAAATTTCACAATACGTAAAATCAAATTTCACAAAACATGAAACTTAACACATGCTGGGTTTTATGAAACTCTATTTTCTTGATACCAGAACAGGGATTAGTGTGCTCTATAATATTATTCATGTTTGAAATTGTTTTATCATAAAACTGAATAAAATAGGTTTCCTCAATGTGCACGGATGGGGAAATTATATCACCACTGGTTTAACGTAACCCTGTGGAAAATGTGGTTGCAGCAGAATGCACTGCACATTAAAATGTATACAAGAAAGTGTACGTTTTTTGATATAACATCTTCATTCTTATCAGTTTAGATTTTTTTTTTTAAAAAAAGAGCTACTATTTGTTAAAATTGTAAACAACTCATCTATTGCAGATCTGCGATCAAAATCTAAATGCTCATCTTGTTCTGACATTCTACCAAAAAAAGTGTTTTCAAACAAAAAAAAACAAACAGACCAACAAAAATAGTTTTTATCATGTCAATACTGATCTGTAAGAAACCCTGAATATGTTGTTTTTATTTTTCAAAAGAAAGTCAATTCAAGCGGAGAAAGATTCCACGACTTGATGAGTGAATACGAAAGCGATGAGAAAGACGGAGAAGAGCTTAAGAAACATCCTCATTACGGAGAAGACGGTGAATACTTGTTTCAGCAGTTTTAGTTTAACACCGACCATCAACAGGAATTGAACGAGGGGGCCGGACGGAGGCGGTGGATTCAGTACCATCGGAATCAAGCGTGGAACAGCAACGGTGAAAAATGGCACCAACATTACCTGAAACATCGTCCAAATAAAAGTATTTAATAAAAATTTTGACAAAAGTATTAACAAAAGAACAGACTTTTTACAAGACCTCATAAGAATAGTCGATGAGGTATAGTTTATAAAAGTGACATTATTATCAAGCTAGCATTTTGTGTAGGAGTTAATTTTCAGATGTCCCCCAGATAATACGATAGACAAAGTTCATCTGGCATGCCCATTAGCCGTTAAAAAAAGAAACGGGTAATGAGGTCTGCCTATGTCTGTGGACAATGTGATTTTCATGATCCTGAGCAATAACCATGTTGATGTTAGTGCAGGAACTTGTACCCACATTACTTAGTCACTTAATAGTAATTTGAAGGAATTTCCAAAATGTCCTCCAACATGGGCAGGACATGGCTGCTCTTCACCGGTATTTTTTTAACTGCTCATAAGAAGGCTATGTCCATTGGATAAACTTTGCCGACCATGTTCAATTAGGAGACACCCCAAAAAACGAAAACATCCCAGTTTGATGTTAGTAAATCATTTTTTTTGCAGGCTATCTTTTGGACTGTAAATGCCAATCTTTAAAGTAAAGTGTTTCCGGGAGTACAGAAACCACGGTTAATGATGATGATTATTATTTTTTTTTATTAGACCAGTGATTCTCAACCTGTGGTCCGCGGACCACAGTGTTCCAGGTGGTCCATGGAAAGATTAAGAAAACAACCTCTAGAAACATATTACAAAATTTAAGAAGATATTAAATTAAAATTTAAACTTCCCATAGAATGAATACTACCGAAAAACTTAAAAATTGAATTTCTAATCGATTGTACTAAGTACAGGTACTAATTGAGTACTTTATAATTATAAGCGCTAAATCTCGGTCTAGTTCAAACGTCATAAATATTTATATGCTAGATTTGTAGAAAGATTAAAGGCTTGGATTCGGGACTAGCTATCGGTTACCACAGAGGAAAATCATTTTCCTGCGTAGCTCAGTTGGTAGAGTGCTACACTTGAAATGTAGAGGCATGTGCTGGAGTCTATTCTGTTTTTCTCTGTCTGTCTCCCAGTGTTAACAATAATTATAATTTGATTTAAAATTAAACATATTACATAATTAAATGTATCGGGTCAAATATCTACAGCTAATAGAATTAAATGTTGAATAAAATACAACAGAGCTAGTCCGAGGTATAAATCAGAAAAGGCGTCAGAGTATCAGGAATCAAGACGTCTTTCCTACTTCAGCAAGTTTCTAAACTTTACACAGGGCCTTCTTTTCTATCTAATTTCATTAATACTTTTGCCTTTGCTCCAAACACGGCATTTTTTTTTTTTTTGTCCAGGTTTGTCTGTAAAGCCAAACCCCTCTACTTACCCCTACTATCTATAAAACATAATTTTTCAACCTATTACTTATTTAGTTTTTATTTTAGTTTTAGTCATCACACAACGCTTTACTGTGTCAAAGACTAGTCTTAGTTGATTGAGTTAGTTTTTATTTTAGTTTTAGTCAACACACAACGCTTTACTGTGTCAAAGACTAGTCTTAGTTGATTGAGTTAGTTTTTATTTTAGTTTTAGTCAACACACAACGCTTTACTGTGTCAAAGACTAGTCTTAGTTGATTGAGTTAGTTTTTATTTTAGTTTTAGTCAACACACAACGCTTTACTGTGTCAAAGACTAGTCTTAGTTGATTGAGTTAGTTTTTATTTTAGTTTTAGTCAACACACAACGCTTTACTGTGTCAAAGACTAGTCTTAGTTGATTGAGTTAGTTTTTATTTTAGTTTTAGTCAACACACAACGCTTTACTGTGTCAAAGACTAGTCTTAGTTGATTGAGTTAGTTTTTATTTTAGTTTTAGTCAACACACAACGCTTTACTGTGTCAAAGACTAGTCTTAGTTGATTGAGTTAGTTTTTATTTTAGTTTTAGTCAACACACAACGCTTTACTGTGTCAAAGACTAGTCTTAGTTGATTGAGTTAGTTTTTATTTTAGTTTTAGTCAACACACAACGCTTTACTGTGTCAAAGACTAGTCTTAGTTGATTGAGTTAGTTTTTATTTTAGTTTTAGTCAACACACAACGCTTTACTGTGTCAAAGACTAGTCTTAGTTGATTGAGTTAGTTTTTATTTTAGTTTTAGTCAACACACAACGCTTTACTGTGTCAAAGACTAGTCTTAGTTGATTGAGTTAGTTTTTATTTTAGTTTTAGTCAACACACAACGCTTTACTGTGTCAAAGACTAGTCTTAGTTGATTGAGTTAGTTTTCTGTTTACAGTTTGTTCTTATCCTGTTTACATTGTGCAAACTAACGTTTATTCTTTATGTACCTTTAGGCACTTTTGTGATTTTTAGTAGGACTATAAGTGAGCACGTGTGCATAAACACATTACATACGTACCTACCTATATATGTATATGTACATTTGACTACTTTTAAGCCAAATATTGACAAGTTGTGCAATGAAATGCAGGATCGAGGTTGCTATTGGTAATATAATTTTTCATTTATTTTAAATGACAATAGTCATATCTTTAAAGAGCTTCTAACTCAACGCAAGTGCAGTTGGGGGGGCATGTGGTCCACGGGTACAGGAGGAATCTATCTTGTGGTCCACTGGTTCAAAAAGGTTGAAAAACACTGGATTAGACTGAAAACCAAGATGATAATGATTCAGGCCAAAAAGAACAAACTATTTAAAAAAAATTAAAATTGGTCAAGTAAATAGCTTACCCCTTTAAAAAGCCATGAAAGACCAACAGCGTAGCTGATTCTGGTGATCACTCCAAGGCAGAGCATAATGAAAAGACTCGTCCAAATAT
Organism: Gerris buenoi; assembly: GCA_001010745.2. Taxonomy (NCBI): domain Eukaryota; kingdom Metazoa; phylum Arthropoda; class Insecta; order Hemiptera; family Gerridae; genus Gerris; species Gerris buenoi. Next base: position 1,693,848 of record KZ651152.1, on the reverse strand, counting down.
TTATGTCTATTTCTCGATTTCTGCGCTTCTGTTCTTCCCTCTCATTACTTGACTCGCACAAGAGTGCTTTTATATTCCTAACTAATTCTTCTGGAATAAGTCCCCGACGATCGATACGTCTGCCTTGAGGGACAATCGGAATGACTTCGATATCATCTGAGATTACGTCTAGATCATTCATTTCTAATTCATTATCGACGGAATTTACTTCGTTTTCATTCGTTTTCTCTGTAGGATCATTTGATTTCACTTCAGTCTCAATAGTTTTTTCATCATCATTCGATTTGACAATGGAATCATTCTTTTTCTCATCATGGTCATTTGATTTGACTTCAATTTCATTCGTTTTTTTCTCAGTAGGATTATTTAAGGTGACTTCAGATTCATTCGTTTTCTCGGTAGGACCACTTAATTTGACTTCAGGATCTTTTATTTCAGTATTGATTTTATTTTCATCTGCATGAAGCGACGGGTTTAAAGATCCACCGACATTTTCATCTGCAGACTGAACATCAGATATATTTTCATTTTTACTATCAGTTTTCTCTGTGATAACATTCGACGAATTGCCACCCTCTTCTCTTATAAAAGTTGCAGAACTCATGATATTATCTTTTCCAGAAGACGTATCCATGTGATTATATTTGCAGTTAACACTGTTCAATCTCTCGTTAGAGGGTGTAGTTGCATGAAAAGGACAGTCGTTATCAGCTTTGGAAGGGGTTTGAGATGCAGATCCACCGATTCCAGTCAATTCCGAATCGTCTTGTGTGAGCGGTAGATCTTGATTCTTCTTTAAATTATCATCGGGTTGTGAAGCCTCAGTACTGTTATTTTCTAAAATAGACAATCGATAAAACACTAATTATTTAAAAATAATAAAATAAAGCAGAAATAACATATAACTTTGTATCTGAGTTCACGTTAACAAATTGAAGAAACAAAAGAGCAAAGTAGCCAATTTTTGACACCCTTATTGGCTTTTCTTTAAAATAATAAGAACACAAACAATTTTACCTCCAGCGGGGAGAAAAAGTGAACTTTTCTCCCTAGTTTACAGGGAGGGAAGTAGCTCATTGCACCCGGGCGGGTGGAACAGGGAGTAATGAGTAAACAAGGGAATCATGAACTCTCATGATTCCCTCCAGTGTTGCCCTAGATAAAGCACACGTAAATAAGGTTGGTGCTAATACACATTTCATTTACTAACTTTTGTTTCATGTCTAAATATGTAATGTCATCTTCACACATATCATATAACATCCACTACGGTTGCCATAGTGATGCATCAGTAAAAGAAACAAACAAGTTAAAAGTGAAATAATAATTTCTAAATGTAGATTAACTAATCTATTATTTAAATACATCAGTTGTCAATACCATTCAATACACAGCTTCCAGCTGATTCTCCCATTTAATTTTAGCATTGAAATTCAAATAATTACTATCTATAATTTAATTTTAACGTGAATAAACTTATTGATTAGAGAATTGTTAATATTATATCTAACTTTTTTTGTTTTAAATAAATATAAACATAAGTATTTCTTGTTGAATAAACTAATTTAAAATTAAAATCTTTCTATATTTTTTTCTCCCTTCTGGAGGTAAAATCTTGAACGTACCTCGGGAGTAAAATTCACTTGCACCCTCGCGATAATTAACTTCCTCGGCTTCGCCTCAGGAGTGAATGTTATGGTTCCCTCGGCTTCCTCAGGAACCAACTTCATCGCTCAGGGTTCAATCACTTACTTTCCTCCCTTGGTGCGTAAATAACTATTATTTCAGTTTTATTGAAGTAACACAAAATGTGGTATAATAGTCTGTGGATAAAGTGCACAGGAAAACACAAAGAGTATCTATAATTTCTAACAATGAATGAGTTAACTTTATACACAATAACAAATTTAATAGTTATAATAAGTAGTAACTTATACACTGCCAAATAGATAGTTCAACTTGCCATATGTAACGAGGTAGTCTAAGGAAGGCGTTATGCAAGCGACTATATACAAAAAATAGGTATAACAGTGGCAAAGTCGCATTTTAAGAACTTTCAGAGACACATTTCTGTCTATTTCTATAATGTATGTTTTTTAAACTCATTGCACGTACTTTCACCCTAAAATACTAATGTCGGCTGATTTGACCAATATGTTTGGCTGAAAGGGTAATCCGTTATCCGTAAGGTAATCCGTTATCCGTAAGGATGGTGTGTATACTCAGACACGTGGACTTGACAAGCACCAACCGATTTCTCCTGTGCTGTCCATCACAATTATTTTAGTTTAGGGTTTACAGAACAAAACCAACCTTAGGTTTATAGAATTGTCTAGAAGTAAAGGGATTTTTAGGTTATTTTTTTAAAAAGAATTAACTGATACATGCATACTTTATTCGATGGGACGAACTCCGGACAATACTGCTCTGCAATCGTATTGATTTGAAGTTTTAGTTTCCAAACTGTTTAAGTTTAGACCAAAGGAAGTATAATGGCCCCAGTTAAATTATTTTTAATTAGGTATATATATTTTATTTTTCAATAAAAAAGTACAGACTTGCTTCTTCCATATATTGGTCCTTATAAATCAATGTCAGTCAAAATGACAAATGCTCATAAATAGAAGATAAGAGAAGACTGGGTAAATTGGTATTGTACCTAAGATACAAGATTTAGAGCCACCACTTACCACCCTTTATGAAATTTCTCTAGAAAGTACAATAGGAATTAGCTGAGGACCATTAGTACTCTACAGTAATGGAACAACTAGAGTTAGTGCGTTGACAGCGCGGGAAATTGAGTGACACACAGATTGGCCAACCTCTCTGGGGGAAAAAATAAAGCCACTAGGTCTGTAGGTACGGGTGGGGCAGCGTTTATCCAGATGGCCTCTCCCCTCCACTAGAGACATTTATCTTTGCCTAGTTTGCCCGACCTTTTGTCCGGGAAAATCTCAAGCTCTCATTGGCTCGTCCCCCCATTTGCTATTTTTTCCCGCGCTGTCAACGCACTAACTCTAGTTGTTCCATTACTGTACAGTGTCTATAGTACAAATAGAGGCCTGGTGTGGACAAAACAATAGCGGAGAAGAGACGTTAACACTCTAATCCATTCTACAATTTTCATCACTCAATAATATATAAAGAAAACTAGAAATAAAATCCAGAATAGTCCAAATGAAAAAGAACTACTAAGATAAAATAGAGTGGTGTAATATAGTCTTTTACGCATCCATCAAAGTTATCTTACAATGCGATTAATGTTTAATTTGTGGCTCACCGGTGATTTATTTTTGAGATAAAATCTATCTATTGTCATTGATGATGTAATAAAAAATTATTGCAAGATAGAACTATGCTTAAATAAGATTATTATTAAGACCAAAACTGAAACGAACAGTAAACAGAGAATAAAAATACAAAGTGATAACACGTACCGTTGTTCCTCCAAGGTATCCCTTCCTTGATGAAGCGCAGTCTAGCTTCGGCGTTTTCAAGTAATTTCTTACGTCGAATTTCAGAAAGACTTTTCTCATCCATGTTGTTATTTAGATTGATCTATCAAAATCAATATGTTTCATAAGATGTTTTAAAATTTCTACACCTTTACACAGACGGAAACATAAATTGTAACCTTTGAGTTATAACAGTATGGCGAGGTTTCACAATGTTGAATGTTTGTATTCCTAAACACAGTGATGGAGCAAATCAATTAATAAACGAGAGAGTTATCCGATGCATCAAGATGTAGTGTTTTTACCTAAAATGTAAATAAATTATAAACATTTCATCTTAAATAATTTATTTTTGTTTTTTTAATTGCTAAAGCTGTGAACTAAATATTCAAGGCAGGATCTCTTTCTATTTGTTATTACTACGTTTTTATTAACTTGGTTTCTTGTTTGTTTGTCCGGTACAAATCTTGCAATCGAATTTTAACCAACATCCCGAGTAGCTAGACATTTTCAGGAACCAACTTCATCGCTCAGGGTTCAATCACTTACTTTCCTCCCTTGGTGCGTAAATAACTATTATTTCAGTTTTATTGAAGTAATACAAAATGTGGTTGGTAATATAATTTTTCATTTATTTTAAATGACAATAGTCATATCTTTAAAGAGCTTCTAACTCAACGCAAGTGCAGTTGGGGGGGCATGTGGTCCACGGGTACAGGAGGAATCTATCTTGTGGTCCACTGGTTCAAAAAGGTTGAAAAACACTGGATTAGACTGAAAACCAAGATGATAATGATTCAGGCCAAAAAGAACAAACTATTTAAAAAAAATTAAAATTGGTCAAGTAAATAGCTTACCCCTTTAAAAAGCCATGAAAGACCAACAGCGTAGCTGATTCTGGTGATCACTCCAAGGCAGAGCATAATGAAAAGACTCGTCCAAATATTTATGTCTATTTCTCGATTTCTGCGCTTCTGTTCTTCCCTCTCATTACTTGACTCGCACAAGAGTGCTTTTATATTCCTAACTAATTCTTCTGGAATAAGTCCCCGACGATCGATACGTCTGCCTTGAGGGACAATCGGAATGACTTCGATATCATCTGAGATTACGTCTAGATCATTCATTTCTAATTCATTATCGACGGAATTTACTTCGTTTTCATTCGTTTTCTCTGTAGGATCATTTGATTTCACTTCAGTCTCAATAGTTTTTTCATCATCATTCGATTTGACAATGGAATCATTCTTTTTCTCATCATGGTCATTTGATTTGACTTCAATTTCATTCGTTTTTTTCTCAGTAGGATTATTTAAGGTGACTTCAGATTCATTCGTTTTCTCGGTAGGACCACTTAATTTGACTTCAGGATCTTTTATTTCAGTATTGATTTTATTTTCATCTGCATGAAGCGACGGGTTTAAAGATCCACCGACATTTTCATCTGCAGACTGAACATCAGATATATTTTCATTTTTACTATCAGTTTTCTCTGTGATAACATTCGACAAATTGCCACCCTCTTCTCTTATAAAAGTTGCAGAACTCATGATATTATCTTTTCCAGAAGACGTATCCATGTGATTATATTTGCAGTTAACACTGTTCAATCTCTCGTTAGAGGGTGTAGTTGCATGAAAAGGACAGTCGTTATCAGCTTTGGAAGGGGTTTGAGATGCAGATCCACCGATTCCAGTCAATTCCGAATCGTCTTGTGTGAGCGGTAGATCTTGATTCTTCTTTAAATTATCATCGGGTTGTGAAGCCTCAGTACTGTTATTTTCTAAAATAGACAATCGATAAAACACTAATTATTTAAAAATAATAAAATAAAGCAGAAATAACATATAACTTTGTATCTGAGTTCACGTTAACAAATTTAAGAAACAAAAGAGCAANTTAATTACAGCAAAACAGGAAATATATATATTATATTATTTCAAATATATCGATGGCACGTTTTAAGAAAATTTAAAAACGTACAGTCTATAAGATTAGAGTTGGCACAATCGAAGGCGGGAAACAACAAACGTGGAGGTAGTTTTGGGGTTATAAAAAGGGAAAATCGGTGTTGCCATGTTATATTTTATTTTGTGGAACAAGGGTAAAGTAGAGCATTTTTTCTGAAGTTGCATTCAACATGGGGGACCAATAATATCGTTTCCCTCAAATTTTCCAGCCTTTTGATTGTGCCAACTCTAATCTTATAGACTGTAGTATATAAAAAGTTCTTTTTATCTTGCAATTATATGTATTAAAATACAAATAAAATTTAAAAAAATAATCCAAATGCAAAAATATATTTTTAAAAAATGTTAATGTTAAGTAATTAATTTACAAATAGCTCGCATGCAAACTGTTTTGTCATGTGTTGGATTTAATAAAACAGCTATAGCTATGAATTTAAAAATAAATATCCATTGCAATATTTTAATAAGAATTATACAATAATACTATGTATTTAAATAAGAAAGCAGTAGCTTACCCTATATTATTTATCTCTGTGCTTACCTGCGTTATAGTTTTTATAAATTAATAGATAAGAATAAAGCGTCTAACAGCCAAATATAAAAGTAAATAATTGTGGTTTTGAAATGATAAGTATTTAGGTGTATTATTTCTATTTCACAAATCTTGGGCGAGAGATTTATCCCTGGGCGAGAGTACGCTGTTGTAAACAATGAAAATTGGACGTCATTTATATAAATCTTACACTACAGTCTATAAGATTAGAGTTGGCACAATCAAAAGGCGGGAAAATTTTGAGGGAAACGATTTTATTGGTCTCCCATGTTGAATGCAACTTCAGAAAAAAATGCTCTACTCTACCCCTGTTCCACAAAAAAAAATAACATGGCAACACCGATTTTCCCTTTTTATAACCCCAAAACTACCTCCACATTTGTTGTTTCCCGCCTTCGATT
>KZ651152.1:1653668-1664573 GCA_001010745.2 Gerris buenoi | reverse complement strand
CCCCCCCCCCCCATGAACCATATGGTAATTTATTCTATCATAACTATAATACAAGGTAAGATCACTACCCGGACAACGACTTTTTTTAAGACCCTATTTCGAACCGTCATTGCGTGGCTTTCACCCAATCGTTTTTAAAGTTATAGATATGCAATTTAAAGTAGAAGAATGCAGTTTTCAGACCCCGCAAACCACATATCTCTATCTACTACACAAGCTGAGCTATAAGTCTTCAAAAAAGTGCGGTTTTTTTGGCCCACCCTGTACATTGTTTATCACTAAAACCTAGATAAAAAACAGTTTGAAAACAATCTTTCCGCACTAGGGTGGAAACAAAGAAGGATTCTTCATCTTATTGCACAATTATGAAACACGCATGCTCAATGAATACAGCTACGAAAAGAATCACTTTCTACGCATCTAAACAGTGATACAATGTTTATATTTCGTATCAATCGTAATAGATAAACGTTTTTTCCGGATTCGGTTTTTTGTAATACAAGACATGAAAAAAGTAACCAAAACATTTCCAATTATGATTAATGTGCAGACAAAACTATAATTATGATATAAATAGATTAGAGTGCCGGCCAACAGGTGTTGTAAAAAATAAAAAAAATAAATTGAATAGCGTCGGTAAAATTAGCGATCCAGGATTTAAACTTGAAGGTTAGAGAGAAGGAACGGAGATGACGTCATAGCCAGAGGATGATACCTGGGGAATCCACAGGCCGCGCGTCGGTCTCCGAACAGGCAATTAGATTTCCTATCTCACACGTCCCTGACCATGATCGTGAGGTAGAACTGCATTAATCTACCAGTCTTGTCTTTTTAAAAAAATAAAGAAAGATAAAAAATCTAAACAGAGATTTTGAAGTATCAAAACAATTTGTATAAAATAGATGTTTCTTTTTTTTATCATTATTATTTATGATTTTTGAAAGATTAATTTGATTATTGTATTGTAAAATATATTTTAAATTAATTTAATCCTTTGTTTTAGAAACACCCTGACGATTAAAATCATTCAAATGAATTAGATAATTAAACTATTATTAATTAATTTCTCCAGAGCATGCCGAAGGTAACTTAAACTTCTCCTAAACGTTAAACTAACCTTAACTTTCATATATACTTGTTTCAGTGTTCAGCATTTGATTATTATCTTTATAGTTTTCGTGATCACATTTAAACTATTATTGAATATTTCATCAATAATTACCATTAAAATAACTTCATCCCAGCGGGGAATCGAACTCTCTTCCTTTGTGAATGTGAATATTTTCTCAGGAACCAGATTTTAAAATGTTTTTAGTCCAGGAAATAACTTCCAAAATAGTATCTGACTAACATCAAGTTAGCATTTTGAGTCTAAGTATGTAAATATTTTCGTGAATTTTAATAGTATGTGGTCAGCTAATCGGCTTCATCTGCGGGGCTTGGCAATAGGCATTTAAAAAAAAAAAACAAGACCATTGGAGAGTGGCCATGTCCCACCCTTTATATGGGGGACAATAATTCATGATCCTGAGTACAAAATTAGTTAGGAGACCAAAATTCAAGTATATAGTTTGTCACTTGATAGGTGACCTCTTAGGAGTAATATTTGAATAACTAACCAATTAAGTGACATACTATTATGAACTTGATTTTTGTTTTGGGCAACTAACAAATTTCGTCAACTAATTTTCATTTCAATTTCTTTTTCAAATGCCTATTGCCAAGCCATGTCCCGCAGATGAATTTAGCCGACCACATATTCTGAAAGGCACTAAATGATAACTTATACACTATACACATATCTTGGTGTTAGTCATACGCTTTTTTTGCACGCTGTCTCGTGGACTATTAGAAACTGCGCAGACAGTTAAAACTAATATGGGACCAAAAATGGGCTAATTATGACCAATCAAATTTCATAGAAACCGGAAGTGTAGTTTTTAAGATATGTTGGTTCCCAAAAATTGACCGACAGACCGACAGACAGACACGAAACAAAAAATGTCCCTGATGTCTGAAACGGATTTCAGTCTTGGAATTATTGAACTGAGAGTTATAAAATATGTTCGTTCTTCTGAACGCTCGCATAGCTTCCAAAATAAATTATTTATGTTTGTGCACATAAGAAAGAAAGAAAATGGGTGTTGCACATATATATTGAAGGTTGAGATCAGCAATGTCTAATTATGACCTAACATCTAAATTTCATTAAAATTGCTCGAGTAGATTTTAAGATATGTTGGTTCACAAATATTGATTGATCAAACATACTCGGGACCAAAATTGTTCCCTGACGTCTGAAACGGATTTCTGTTTGGATTGTTTTTGGATAGGAGACAAACAATTTTGGTCATTCAGAACGATGAAACAACTTGTGTTACCTTCGGTAAGCTCGGAAGCAATATAAGGTAAACACATCACAATATAAATTATAATTAAGAAAGTTATAGGCTCGGGTAGAGGGTAACGAACTATCCTGACCTTCATGGAGCATGGAAATTATACCACTATACAGAGTATACAGGCCAGTAGAAACCCAGTCATATCGCTAACTTAGATCTTCATATCTTAAATCATATTCAAACCTTTTCTGGGAATACCCAAATACGCTTTTAGTCTTTCCAAGAACCCCATCAATAATAAAAACAAGAGAAAGTAGTTATTTTCCAATAAATATATACAACCACACCTTCAGTACAAACTTATACCTATATTCATATTAAAATCTGTACTTTACAGAACTGAATTTTTGTCTTGAAATGATCATAGCTGTTACCGTCGGGGTTTTGAAAAAATTTTAATAACAAGAAGAATATTTTTATTAAAAGAGAGAAATAGAGGATCTAAACGGAAGTAGGAAGAATTAATTGGCAATGAAAAGTGTGTAAAATACGGTCGTTTTTGTACATTACACTGGAACTGTTTTCACGGTTCGGAACCCTTCCACTTTTTGTTGGAACTCGAGACAGAACTGTTCGAGAAGCGTTTTGGAACAAGATTTTGACAAAGTGCATGATCTGGTCGATTCTAGAACAGTCCGTGACTATTGACTGTTAGAACCAACCTACTGTTTTGCTTAGTGTAGATTTGTTGGAGGAGTATAGTCCACAACCCTCTCGTCAAAAAATTGCTGCAAAAATAGAAGTGACTGAATAACATCAAGCTGGAATTTTGTCTATCAGTTAATCTTTGGGTGCCTTTTAAAAATAAGTAGTCTGCTAAGTTCATCTGCAGGACATAGACAGACGGGACATATCTCTTGGACTAAATGCTAAACTAGACTATGTTTTATTCATATCAATAATTTGTGTTTTATCACCTGTTAGCGTATCACTATTCTCCCCTTAACCCATAATCAATAATTATATTAAGGGACTTGAATCTTTTTTTATATTATGATTATGATTACTGCTTCCGAGCCTACCTAATACAATAACATCTTTATTTTAAGCATGCGTCATTTATACAGTATAATGTTGAGATTTTATGCTATTTATTCATAAAGCCTAGTTTGCACTGGTCGAGTATTTTAGTAGAGTAGTTTAGTAATTTAGTTCTCGACCCGTTTGGACACTTGGTTTTTACTAAATTTATATACTCGACACTCACTAAATTACTCGACCCATGCAAACAAGGCTTAATGGAGATCGTAACACCTCAAAACACGATAACGATCGTTTTTAAATGTGGTTAGTGTTAGTGGTAGTTAAATGATGAGTTTGTATTAAAAGTTTCTTTAAAATATAAGTTACCATTTGATGAAGCGGACGAAGACGCCGAAGATGATGCAAAGGAACCAGAAGGAGCAGCACCACTGTTGCCGGCATAACCACCTCCTAAAACTAAATAAAGAAATACCTGTTAGACAGTGCGACCTAAGAATGGAAAAGTAAAAGAAAAGAAATTTGTTTAAAATACTGCTAGATTTTATTTGTTTTGTTGATTTGTTACTCTTAATTTAACTAGTTGTCCTGTTGATTATTTTATAATACTCTTAATTTAACTATTTGTTTTGTTGATTTGTTGATCTTAATTTAACTATTTGTTTTGTTGATATATTACTCTTAACTATTTGTTTTGTTGATTTGTTAATCTTAATTTAACTATTTGTTTTGTTGATTTGTTACTCTTAATTTAGTTATTTGTTATAACTAAATAAAGATTATCTCCATAAAACCTCTTTAGTAACTGTTTAAGAAAGTGTGTTTTAACGATGCAAATAAAGTAAAATGTGAACGCTAATAGGTGATTAATAAGCAAATTTGTACAACAGAACAGATATCAAAAAATATCCTTGTTTATTTTTCCCGCACATCGTGTGTACATCGAAAGTAGATGGGTAAAATGGATGATATCTCCGTCTTTTTAGAAACCTTTTGTGTCATATGGGACATTAAGAAGTAGAGAAAGAAAACTCAGAAAAAACTTTCATCCATATTATAATATTTTTAAACCCGTTTTGCGGCTACCTGTTTTACTAACATATAAAACAAGTTCAATCTCTATGTTGCTATTTTCTTAGGTTAAACTGTTGACTACACTATTCTTAAAATTAGTATTGTTTTTTGACACTCAGATTGGCCAACCTATGTGAGGGAAGAAATAAAATCCCACAGGCCACCAGGCCTGTGGGAGAGAGGGAAATGCATAATTTGTTTGTCAACAAAAGAAGGTTATTTTACAAGTTCAACAAATCGCGATCTTTTTCCTGATTTTGCCACTTGGATTTTCACTTCTTATTTACGAATATGTTTTGAAATTTAATGAAAGAGTTAATTTCCTTTATAGAATCAAGAAATTTAATGTCGGTAATGAAAAGTTATGAAAAGTGTAGGCTTAAAGCTACTTAGACGAAGAATTAATTTACCTGACAGATGTTGAATTGTAATGAAAGAAAGTTTAAGGACCTTTGTTAATTCAGTTGAAGTTTACATTTTAATCTATCAATATTTGAGTACAGTGTGAAAGAAGTAGTTATTATTTTTCGGTAAATAAACAATAAACTCTATTATTGTTATATAACAGGGAAAACGATAACGATTACTGAGTTGATTAATTTTCTGTCTAAGTCTTACTTTGTCAGAATAACTTAACAAATTGAAATGACGGGTAGTTACAAACAAAATTCAAAAACAGTATAATATTTAGCGTATTAGAATTATATTTAAATAACATAAAAAGTGAATAATATGTAAAAGTGAATTCAAGCGGTGGCGTGGAGGTTATAAAGTCTCTTGGAACGGTTACTCTTAGGTCGGCGTCCCTCCACTAGAGACATTTTTATTTGCCTAGTTGGCCCGACCTTCTAAAATTCAAAATCCAACGCTCTCATTGGCTCCTTCTCTATTTTCCCGCGCTGTCAAAAAACAATACTAATTTTAAGAATAGTGTAAGAAGCAGAAGTGACACATACAAGGAGAGAGGGAGAAAACATGTGATATTATTAAACACCTTTCAAGACTATTTGTATGGAGATAGAAACAATACATGGAGGTAAAACAGAACAAGAAACATGGAGGTAAAAATAGTTTGAGTTGGAGGAGTCAAGATATATTTTAATTTTTGTTTTTTTACGTTGTATTATATTTATTATTGTATCATATGTTTCATGTTAATATATCCTACGTTTCGAAGAGTTTACCACAATAACAAAATGATTTTAAATATAATAACATATCTTAGTATAATTAATTGGGGTTAGATGTGAATAAATCAAAACTATATGGTAATAACACGTAATAAAATATGAAAAGGTCAGCTGTACGTGTTAATATAGCAATGGTAAGTTCAAAAAATGTATACTTGTCATGATTTTAAATATAATGTATTGGTAGAAATTGTTTTTATATAATTTTTTCTTCGAATAGGCGAAGGAACAATGGAAAATGGTGGCTAATAACTCTTCCTTAATATTTTTATTTTTTATCAGTTTATTAACATCTCCGATTTCAAAAACAGAAATACGTTTCAGACATTAGGGAACATTTTTGGTTCCGTGTCTGCCTGTCGCTCAATTTTTGCGAACCAAAATATTTTAAAAACTACTCGTCCGATTTTAATGAAATTTGGATTTTAGGTCATAATTAGCCTATTGTTGGTTCCATATAAGTTGCAACCGTTCGTGCCCATTAGTTTCTGTTTAAAATGCACACAAACATACATTTATTTTTAACCTATATCTTAAAGTCTAATTTTTTTATGAAATTTGGTTAGTTTGCCGAAAATAGCCAGCAGATAGCCCCAGATTAATTTCAACTGTCTGCGCTATTTAAGTTCTGCTAAAAATGATACTTTAGTTCATGAAAAACATCAAAACAATTTTGATCGATTTATTAAACGAGGGAAAACTAAATAAATTCGACAATAATTACAAGATAAAAAGAACTTTTTATATACTACGTTTTTTAATACAATTAATTATTTTTTTTATTTACTTGGTTTTTTAGAATAATACTATATATAGAAGGAGGGTCACTGATAACATTGAAGCCAACTTTGGAACTTTGGTTGTGTACCATATCTGCGTTCTAAAAATTCATTTTTGTAATTTGTGACATCATAACTCTAAAATTATTTGCCTTCGGTTTTTTAATTTAAGTTTTTATTAAATTATAATTATTGATAGTCAGTTTAGTTTATTGTAATATTTTTGTTGTGTTTTATCTTATTTTAGCTTGAAATATGCTAAAAATAATGTTTATTATATCATGCCGGGCGAGTTGAAAAAAATGACGTCAGAGTTAAACGTAAACAATAACCAATGGCAGGGCTTGTTTTCTTGACGTTTGTGAGTGGGCTTTGAATAGTTACTAAAGCGTGGCCAACCTTCTCCAGCTTAAATGAAAAAAAAGTGTTGCTATGTTGGTCCCCTGGTCTAAGGGTCACAACCTCTCGGCAAAAATTGTCTTCAGCCTCTTATCAGTAATTGCTTAGGATTTCGATTCTATGCTCCTTCTATATGTAGTATTATTCTATGCTTGGTTTACTTATTCTTTTTTGCTGTCATTCAATGTTTACCTCAAAAAAAAAAATCTTAATTGTGAAATCTGTCAAAATGAAGGATTGTAAATATTGGGGATATGACAAAACAAATAAAATAACATGCGGATTTTTTCCGAACTAACTTTCCATGCAGCAAATTTGCTGAAGACGAATTAAATTCTGCTGAAAAATTACTAAAAGCATTAAAATAATGCATTGTCATCGTGTTCTGAGCTGTTCTGAAAGTTTCAAATGTCTAGCTACTCGGGATGTTAGTTAAAATTCGATTGCAAGATTTGTACCGGACAAACAAACAAACAAACATACAAACAAGAAACCAAGTTAATAAAAACGTAGTACCTAATAATAAAAATAGATTGAACTAGGACCCGAGGAAGCTATGTGCCACATACTAACTGACTATTTTTCTATGAAATGTAACATGGAGTTAGTATTTGAATTAGAATTTTAGTTATTAGTTTTTTAATTTGAAATTATGGTTTTACTTGGAGAAGAATGTCCATATAAAAAAGTCAACGTATGTGTGTATGTTCTTTATAAAAATCTACAGTTTCAGTCCGATCTCGATGAAAATTTGCACACTTGACCTTCAATGCAAGGGGAAAATACACAGGGTACGGGGTACAAGTAATAAATACCCTTCGGAAATCGTCGGAAGGCTTTTTAAGAGTACATTAATAGTTGTTATGTACAGTTTTGTCATTTTTTCATTTAAAAGAGAGGTTAATTTGGGATACTTGCAAATTATCTTATCAAAGGGGTATAGAAATAGAGAGAGCGATAGAATCTAGATATTATCGCATAGTTAAATAACTTCAATGTTTCTTGATGGTAGTTATCAAATAAACTTATAAACTTATCAAATTAAAATAACACTCCGTAGCGAAGCACGGGTATCCAGTTAGTGTATATATGTAAAGAATTGAGGAAATACGTAATTCAAAGGATCAAATCCTTAAGTAATTTATAAGAATTCAAATAAAAATAAATAATATTAAATAATATTCCTAGAAGTTCAATATAACCCTGCAAATATGAACTTCACCTTGATTCTCGAAGTTCACTACGGTCTGTGCTTAGTTTAATATACCTCTTCATTTCTAAGAACAGTTTAAAGAACCAATCAATTTTACCCTTATGTATAATGTAACCATATAATGTATAAATGAATAAATTCAAATTATATTAAGAATATACAATAAAATATAATTAAAATTGTTGTACTGCTTGTGTTAAATACTTTATGTATATGTATATAGTTATTAGTAGATTTGCCTTTACGATTAGCGACGTGGTTAACTAAGGTTAATTCTGTTTGCATTTAATAATACTTATTATTATAATTGTTTAAATGTTTTAAGAAATGGTTGATTTAGTTCCCAACTCGCCCAAATCAGTCCATCACACCATCTCCTGGACTATCAAAGAAGCTTTGATAGTCCAGGAGATGGCGTACAAGTGCAAAAAAGTGTCTGACTAACATCAAGCTAGAATTTTGGGTATAAGTTTATATTTTGGTGCCTTTCAGTTAGTTTAGTTAGTCAAACATTATTATTCCAAATCAAAGTGCTCCCCTATCAAGTGACAAACTAACATCAACTTGAATTATTTTGGCCAACTAACTAATTTTGTACTCAGAATTATAAAACATCATGTTTGTCCACCAAAATGGGCAAAACATGGCCGCTCTCCACCAAATTACTTCTTTCATCAAATGCCTATTGCCAAGCTAATTGCCAGCAAACGAACTAGGACCGACCACATATTCTTAAAAGGCACCAAAACATTAGCTTATACAAAAACGCCAATTAATGTTAGACCCCTAATGTTAGACCCCACTAGATGTTAGACCCCTTTTTTGCACGCTATCTCCTGGACCATGACTGGACAAATCGTAAATGTTTTTGTATTTCTATTGCTTTTTTTTATGAAACCAGAAGATGGTTTTATATAATGGCCGAAATGTCGAGAGTGTAAGATACTAGTTGATCCATAAGGCCCAACTGTGTACTGTTAATAAATACACAAACACACACACACAATATATATGTGTGTGTGTGTATTTGTGTTGGAGGAGTTTATTACCAAAAGGTTAATCGTCCGTACCGTGAAAAAAGTATGTAAATTATATTTCATAAATTGGTTTCATTGGGTTTTTGTTATATATTATTCTAAGAAATGAATATAAGAATAGTAGAGGTGTATTAAACGAAAATCCATAAGTTTATGGTTTGCTATGGACATTCTTAGAATAGAGTTGAAAATAATAAATCTTAAAGATAGGAAATATGAGTTTATGTAAATTAAAAGTTACCGTAGTTGTTAGCGAAAACACTGAACGTAAATAGAAGAATGAGGATGCGCCGTACTGAGAGATACATGTCTAGTTCGATACTGGGGGGTTCCAAACAGGGGAAAACATATACAAGGAACGCTAGGATTCTCAGCTTACCAAGCAGATGCTTCAAGGTAAACCAAATCCACCAACCAAAACTAATAGAATACTCAGGAAGCTGTGAAGAAACACCACTAGATGGCACTGCTGGTGTATAACTTAGACCCACACACACCAGTCTTCACAACTAATCTCGTCATATAACTGGTTTATGATTTCGTTTCATTTCAACCATGGAAAATCTAATTGTTCTTGTATTTTATTTACAATCGTTCTAAACTGACAGATTTGATGCTCATTTGAGAACTAATATACTTACTACTTAATATAGTAACTTTTTTAAAAGAACAATTTAAATTAGTAAACAATACCATTTCCTCGAGAGAGCACAGTGGATTTACCACTAGGTCGACTGGGCCGCTACCTAGGGCCGCAGACGATGATATGGGCAATACATTGATATGGCTTGCCACTCAGCGGCTTTGACATAGTATATTTTAAGGAGTATTTCTTAAATTTGAGTATGGTCCTGAATACTGTTTGTGATTAAATCAAATATCAAGTTAATTTTAGCTTGTCACTTGATAGGTTAGATATTTAATTATTACCTACTCCATACTATACTACTAAATAAGAGTGGTCACCAATTCACCAATCAAGTGACAAACTAACATTAACTTGATTTTTGATCTACTAATTAATTTTGTACACACGATCATGAAAATCATCCACCTGTTTTGTTTTTTTTTCAAATGCCTACATTGCCAAGCTGACGAACTTATGGTACCAACAACCACATATTTTTTACAGGTCCAAAATATTACTTTTTGTTAGTCAAACACTCTTTCGCACGCCATCTCCTGAACTATACATTTTATACTTAAGGTTCTACAAATAATAAAAATCATATAAAAATAAAATATAAAAATCATTAAGCAGTGTGAGTTTTATCGGCTTAATTATTAAAACCTAATCACTAACTAACCTAAACTAGTTGCTTTTTGTTAGCGAAAACCCATTGTCGTTGAATGCTAACATGGCTAACCCATTTAACCTGTTTTTACTAATTGTACTTCTTAGCCATGTTTTGATTTGGCGAAGGGAGGTAAAAGATCGCTCAATAGTGTATAGCAGAGCTGTGAAAGCAATAATGCAAAGCTTTTCTTATTGCCGGGAAAAACAATTCGCTCTTTTTTAAAACTATATTTATGTGTGGCACTTCCTGTTCCTGGTTCCACATTTTGAACCGCAAGTCCCTTTCTCCTTCTACTCCTTCCACATACTATATTGAACGTAAAACCAGATTAAAAGTATTTTAAGAGTTAAAAAAGAGTAAAAAAAAAATCTTCCAATTTATTTTATAGTTTATTATACTTTTTTAACATTAGTTAAGTTAGTTAAGTTACATTAGTTAACCTACGAATATTAACTTACCATAACTTGTCAAATTTTTTAAAGATAGAACTTCTATAGTTCATAAAAACTAGGTGAAAAAAACATTGTGGGTG
>KZ651152.1:1642817-1653478 GCA_001010745.2 Gerris buenoi | reverse complement strand
TTTATCTACGACTTGCACTGTAAGTAGACTTTACATTGCTAATAACAGGGAGGGAAGTGTTACTTCCCTCCCTTGGGAGTAAAAAAACACTCATACCAACTTAAAAGGTATTTTTTAGGTAAATTTTAAGTATTATGTTGTTTTTTTAGCCGTTTTGTTTACTTTTTTACCGGGAAGGTTACTTTAGGTTATCATACAAAGTCTTTAAATTAAAAACAATCTAAACGTAATTAAATTAAAACGTATATATTTAGTATAAGAATTGTTAATTTAATAAATAAGTAACTAAATATCAGTTTAAGATGTTTAAATTGCGTGAATTTGAAGGTAAAACTTTTATATTTACAAACTTAATAGCTATTACCCATGGTGCATTAGTCGTAGATAAAATTTAATACGCAACATGGATCGAAGTATTTATACTCTCGGGATTATCTCTCTCGGCAAGCCTCGGGAGCTAACTCATTTATCTCCCTCGGCCTTACGGCCTCGGGATATAATGAAGTTTTCTCCTTCGGCGTTGCCTCAGGAAAAAACTTAACCTCGAGCCGGAAAACATACTTCTCTCCCTTGTTGCGTAAATAACTATTACAAAATAAGTTTACTCATCTGATTTTTAAGAAATGAGGATGGTTTGTGGGATGAAGATTAGAACTATATCTGTGGTGATAACATTCGAAAAATCATCTTAATTTCTTATGTATTTATTCTGCATGTATTAAAAATATTAAGGGCTTTAATAAAAAAATATTTGTGCTCATGTAAATGAATAAATAATGAGCACAGGAGGATGAAACTTATGTGCGACCAAAAATGGACTAATTATCACCTACTACTCAAGTTTTATTGAAACCAAACACTTTTCAAGATATATTGAGGCGAGTAGCTTTAGGCGCAAAGGGCGCGAGTGGTCGAGTTCGATTCCCAACTGGAGAGGAGTTATTTTTATGGTAAATTTTAATAAAATTTTCAATAATATTTTTAAATTCAACAACGGAAACTCGAAGCAACTCTGGACAAAGTAATTATGTACTCGTTTGAGAAAGTTTCACATAGATTTTGATAATTGAGTAGTTGTAATGTAAAACATTTTTCAGATTCGATAATTGTTATTTGGCTACTTGATTAAAAAGCATGATATCTCTGCAGCTTGGAATACAACTTCGAATAATTAAATAATGGGACTTGTTGTTTTCAATACCTTAGGTGTTCACCTCACTATTTAATGGAAAGATGGATTCTTATAACTTTCTCATATAAAGAGAAAGTAGTGATGGCGCGAAAATTCTATTTTGATGTATTTATACGTTTTGAGGTCCCATGAGTCCAAAAAAGTGGTTTTTAAAAAATGTCTGTCTGTCTGTGCAGACGCCTGGAGCCTAAACTACTGGGCTAATTTATACGAAATTTGGTATATATGTTCAGAAAAATTATATCCCGAGGCGAAATCGAGATATGAATTTTAGCTTCAAATTTGGGGGCGCTACCCCACAAAAACTCTGAAAAAACGTGTAAAAAAAATGAATTCTCGAAAACGGTTCCGACGATTTTGACTATAAAATTCTATAATATAGTCCATTTAAATACGAATCTAACGATATAAGCCGTTTTCCCGGGAAAAATCTTAGTTACTGAGAAAATAGCTTATAACGCGGGCAGAGAGAGCCCGGGTTATTTTTATGGTAAATTTTGATGAAATGTTCAGTAATAATTGAATGTAGGTACGAAAACTAATAAATATAAAATACTGGACCAAGTAATTATGAACTTGTATATGAGAAAGTTTGTCTGAGTTGTCTCGAACCGATTTTTATCCAGAATGAGTCTTGTCCATTGTTATTCTCTTCACGTTTGTACAAATGTAGCATTTCTACCTGTAATACAATGTAAAGTCGTTATAGATTGTTAATTTACTAAAATAATGTTTGTTATTGAATTGTTTTTGGCATTTATTAAGTTTAAATTTCACTACTTTAGACGCTTCCACATGGTAATAGTTGAACAAATTGATACGGCTGAAAATGGTGTTACAAAAAAATCCCAGGGATGTACATACTTGTATCCAAGTAAGTTTTAGGGTTTCGTATGATGATTAAGCATATTATACGTTATTATGTATTATAAAAATAATATTTTATAATAAGGCAATTGCATGAATTGTTTCAAAATTTTAGGACTATCGGTTATAAAATGGTGTTAAGGGGGGGGGGAATTCTTTTAGGTTATATTTTAACTTATAAAACCAATTTTAAACAGAGATTCGATCGATAAACCGACAAACCGAGAGACAGAAGGAATAAAAAAATGCTTCTAAAACTGGGTTTCTATCTTGGAATTTTTGAATTTAAAGACATGATAAAATGTTTCGTTCTTTAGAAAGATCAGAATACATCTTACCTTCATTAAGCTTGTGATACAAAGAAAGGCAAAATATTGTCGACTAATGAGTTATCTATTTTGAACATAAACACATAATTAAGAGATTTAATTAGAACAGAAGCATCTCTAGATTGTATTGGAGCCTGCGGGCTTATTCAGCCGATGTTTTGACCCAATGTTTGTCCATCACTCGACCCAAATTAACGAGCTACTAATGATTTGGTACATTTGGAATCGATTTATCAGATTAGACACCGAGTATATAAGCAGCGGACGGTATCAGTTTCACTATCGTTGTACCCACTGCTGGAATCATGAGGAATCTTCTAGTTCTTCTCTTCGCTGCCGCCGTCTCTGGTAAATTTAAAAATTTCAAATTTCTAACTTTAAAATTGTTTTTTTTCTTTGCTTCAAAGCATTACGAAAGTTAGGTGATCATTCCAAAAATCAAACTTTTTTTTTTTATGTATCCAAATTTAAAAATTCGACAGACTATTATAAAAAATTTAAATTGCTTTGTAAAAATATTTTGTTTTCGAGCTTACACGTGATAACGGAAAGCTTCGTGATCGTTCAGAAGAATACAATTTGTTATGTCTCTGATTTAGACAAAATCCTTGATAGAAATTCGTTTGAGACATCAGGAAACATATTTGGTTCCGTGTCTGTCTGTAGGTCTTTCTATCTTTGTATCGCTAAGTTATTGCGAACTAACATTATCTTAAACACTTTTCGTCCGATTTAATAAAATTTGGATAGTACGTCATAATTAGCCCATTGTTCGTCCCATATAAGTTTCAACATTACACAAAAAATACTTTTTTCATGAATAGTCAGAATTTGGACCGGTTTCCTCATGTACGATTTTAAGAAATTGTACTGTCTGGGTACAAGATACATTTTTGAACAAAAAGTAACACTATAAATCTTTTGGCACGTCTTTATATTGTTACTCCCCTTATAAAAAAAATCGAGGTGAGTAAAAATCTAAAGAAGGTGTACGAAGAGTTTAATATGTACAAATGTAACTTGCTAAGTCATTTATTTCAAAACACAATCTGATTCATTTATAAAAGGTAACCGTAAAGAAGGTTTCAATCAGGTAAGTCATGACAATAAGAAAAGTCCCTAAATAATAGAAATAAATATGTATCAGAGTTTTTCTTTAGACTGTTACTCCCCTTATAGATACAGAAGTGTGATATTCCTTTGTACCAAAGTACATTGGACTGAACATCCCTTTGTCTTGTCTTAATAGTTATTTAGTCAAATTCATTTATATACTCTAAAAAATAACATAAGGGGAGTAACAATGTATATCAATCTTTTTTTTTAAGAACAAGCAGGAGATTTTATGAAGAGTGACTTTTCTTCGAAAATTGATTTTGTTTTTGCAATTTACACGTTTAGGCAACTCCATCCGTGGACATAATGTATATCGCCGATTTGACGCATTTTCGGAATTTAGATACTTAATCTTAACACGTAGGCATCTCCTATACACGTGGGCATCTCCTATACACGTGGGTATCCCTATTAGTAAAAATTTCAATTAAATCAAATGAATAAACATTTTTTCTATTTTAGTATGTTAAATTCCGAGAATATTTTATAATTAAAACTCCAGGTATTTTATAGAGGTACTCAATAAATTGATTCTTCTTTAAATTTAATTGTAATCAAAAAGAAAAACATTACAACTTATACATTTCCTAGGAGAAACATAAAACAGGTTATTGATTATATTGTACACGGTTATAATACACTGAATCGTTTGAAAGAGGAAATCCGGTGATTTCAATGATTTTCATATTAAAACAATATTGTAATTTGTTCAATTTTAAATTCTCATCATCAGTCACGATCTTTCTTCCTCTCAGGGGAACTGGTAAACCGCACACTTACCTACTCACCATCAAATTAACAATTAACACTTAACATATGTGTTAGTGTGTGTATTGTGTGTATATATTAGTGGGTATTATTGTAGAAAATTAACGTATTCACGACGGCTCAACGCAGATCTTTTATATAATCGAGTAGTGTCACGACGACGACAACTCACCTCTAAATGATTTATAACGTTAAAAATTGATGCGCCCTTAGCTGGGATCGAACCCGGGGCTCCTGGGTGAAAGCCAACCAATTGCGCCATACCTATATAACGAATATCGGAGCACAAAACTTCCTATTTATATGTTTTAATTTTAATTGCCTATAAACAATACTAAAACGTACTATTTAAACAGTAAATATCTCTTTAAATATATATTTCAATTATAACTAATTATNGCGTTTTCGAAGAAGATGTCGGACGCCGTGAATATGATCAGCCAGAAGTGCCCGTTGTCTCAACAATGTTTGGCTAATTACAACGACAAGTTCATGGACATCTTGACCGGCAGACAAGACAATATGATCTTGGAAACCATTTGGCAGCAATATCTGCCTCAGTTCTACCCTAAGATCTTCCAACCTCTTTACGAATACGAACTTGTCCGTCCCTTCGAAAAGTACTTCGGCGAGTTTCTGAAACTTTTCTCTACTGCTACTTCGACTTACGTTAACCCTGCTCGTTTCAGTGGTTACGACCTCTTCACTCCTTACGACTCCGCTTATCCCTTCTACCAAAAAGAAATGCTCGCTAATCCGTTCTACTACAACACTCGCTTCTCTGGAGACTTAAAAATGAACGGATTCGACAAATTCTACCCTGTAAGTGAGAAATACTCGTACGTGCCTAAGTACTACCCTTACAACTTCGCATACGACTTCAAACCGAACTACTTCGACACCGTCCCTTATACAGGCTTCACCGGATACGACGCCTTCAACAAGTATCTTGGGTACAACACGCCAAGTGCTTTTGAGGTATTCCCTTTCGGATACAGCGGTCTAAATGAAAAATACGTAGATGGAACTTATAAAGATGTCATCTTTATCAAAAGAGAAATACGAGCTTACATACAGGAAGTTTATTATTTTTTTTTCTGCATTTATTATTAAAATCTAACAATCGTAGATAAAGTACGGTACGCAACTCGTGTGGTTTTACAAAACTCGCTATCGCTCGGGTGTAAACTCCACACTCGCATGCAAAATGCTACTTTCCACACTCGACGCGTAATGTACTATTATTTTCCGTGCCATTTTTTCAAAAAACAACAAAATTTTGCGTGTCCTTAAAACTATATTTCTGCTATTCCTAAAAATATTTTAAAAAAAAGAAAGAAAAAAAAGAAGCAGAATGTGCGGTCTGCTGGACCATAAAAAAATAAGAATAACAACTTGAGGATTAACTAGGAATCCAAAATGGGGATAATTCCTGTTGCAATTTATTTTATTTTAAAAAAAAGTATTTTTAAAATGTTGAGTATTTTAAAATTGATGAGTAGATTACAAAAATATATAACACTTGTGGAATTTGTTTAAGTTTTTATGCTATTTTGTCAAAAACATCAAAATTTGGCGTCTCCCTCTTTGTACTAATATGTTCACAATACCAACGAAACCCTTTTTACGTGAGGCTTTACACATAACCAATTTATTTACATCAATTTAGCAAAATTAAAGAGCGTAGACGGTTCTAACGAAGCAGGAGCTTAAAGGAATATTGTCGGACAGACCAACAGACAGATACGGGACCAAAAATGTAACGGCCTAATTACGACTGATGTCGGTCCAAGAATTCGTGTATTCGGAAATATATAATTTCGTTCGACAGAAATCACAATGATTCTAATGCCTTTAGTAAGCTGGGAAGAAAAAAAAGTCTATAATAATAATGTGAGATTTTGAATAATTTACACGTTTCAAGGTTAAATAATTAAATGTCTGTCTGTAATGTGCTGTTTATTTTCACTTAGGAGACGAAATAGTATAATGTTGAAGATTGAAATTAATTTATTTTTGCCATTTGCATAAAATCTTTCCAAGTAAAATTGAGAAAAACCAAAAATAAATCAAATATTTTATATACAATACAATTTCTATGAAGTATCAATACATAATTAAAAGGCAAGGTTATATAGTGATAATAATCATATTATATATTTGGATCTAAGAGAATAACAATACAAACTTTATATTATAATAAATATAGTTGTTGTCACGTAAATGTATTGTTTGGGTTTGGTAACACTGTTTTTATTTGATTCAGTGACAGTATCGGAGAAATAGTAGAGACAACACTGGTTGAATATAAATTAACTTTGACTCTATAAATGAATCCAGGAAATAATTCATTTAAATTCAAATTACTTTATTAGTGAATAAGCATCGGTGAATAATATGATGACAAATTTGAACTATAAAATTGGAACAGAAAAGATATATAGTTATTTATACACCTAGGAGGGAGTAAAGTAAGCCATTATTCCCTGAGCGAAAAAGTTGGTTCTTGAGGTGAAGCCGAAGGAACCATGGTCCCTAAATCCCGAGGCGAAGCCGAGGGAATTAGAGTTTTTGATTCCCGAGGCGCAGCCGAGGGAATAACACTAGAGGAATAATGCTACTTTACTCTCGAGGTACATACAAGATTTTATCTCCAGTTAGGAGAAAATACTCATTTTTGTCCATTTCAAAGTTTTATTTATTATTTTAATAAATACCAATAATTATTATTAGCACTTTTAATAGCATAGATAAGATATTAAATATTAAAAACAAATAAGAATTGGAATTAACTCAAAATAATAAACTCAAATAGAAGGTTATTTAGATGGAAGTTATAAACAATGAAAAAGCAATGTCGCCAACCTGATTTCAACAACTTCATTACATTAGCCATTCATTCAAGTTGGCAGTACTTACTTTTTCGCCCTAGTTTACTTTTTTACCCTAATTTTACTTTTTCTCCCTACCTTTTGAGTTCAGGGAAGAAAAGACTTGCTTTAGTCCCTCTAAACTTATCCAAAAGTATAACTTTTTCTCCCTACTGGAGATAAAAGTATTTTACAAGGGGTCCCATAATAATTTTAAACGTCTGTAATGGGAATCGAAAAAGTTGTGGTTGTCTAGAGAAGAGATAGAATTCTTAAAACCAACTCATAAAATTGACATGTATTTTTGTTGCCACAGGAGCTGTGTTCTTTCCGAAAACGGAATGGACGAGTCTGGAGAGCCTGGTGCCCACGACTTACTACCAGACCATCCTGAAGACCGACGACCTTTATAACAACCCTTCCTTCCTCAATCAGGTGGTCACGATCGCCCTTAAGAACCTGAGACTGTTCGTCCAGACTCTCTACGCCAGGCAGAACTACCTCAATCTTTACTCCTCGTGTTCCTGCCCCGACACTGCTGTCGACACCCAAGTCTTCCCCTTCTTCTGGGGCCGTAAGATCGGATCGGAAACTCCCGTCGAGGCCATGGCCAAGCTCCAGGCCGAAGGACTCGCGTTTTCGAAGAAGATGTCGGACGCCGTGAATATGATCAGCCAGAAGTGCCCGTTGTCTCAACAATGTTTGGCTAATTACAACGACAAGTTCATGGACATCTTGACCGGCAGACAAGACAATATGATCTTGGAAACCATTTGGCAGCAATATCTGCCTCAGTTCTACCCTAAGATCTTCCAACCTCTTTACGAATACGAACTTGTCCGTCCCTTCGAAAAGTACTTCGGCGAGTTTCTGAAACTTTTCTCTACTGCTACTTCGACTTACGTTAACCCTGCTCGTTTCAGTGGTTACGACCTCTTCACTCCTTACGACTCCGCTTATCCCTTCTACCAAAAAGAAATGCTCGCTAATCCGTTCTACTACAACACTCGCTTCTCTGGAGACTTAAAAATGAACGGATTCGACAAATTCTACCCTGTAAGTGAGAAATACTCGTACGTGCCTAAGTACTACCCTTACAACTTCGCATACGACTTCAAACCGAACTACTTCGACACCGTCCCTTATACAGGCTTCACCGGATACGACGCCTTCAACAAGTATCTTGGGTACAACACGCCAAGTGCTTTTGAGGTATTCCCTTTCGGATACAGCGGTCTAAATGAAAAATACGTAGATGGAACTTATAAATTCGGTGTGGGTAAGAATGCTTACGATAAAATTGTTTATGACACTCCTGTCAAATCATCAGAAACGGTGCTGACATTCGGTAGTAAAGTTCCCGTCGAGGGATTCGTCTCCAGACTGTCATCAAGTGACATGGTCGGAACTTCTACCGGCTCCAGTTCTATTCTTGGGCACTCTTACGTCGAGCCTCTCTTGACGCCAAGCCGTTTTGTCTACGACAAGACTCCAGAAGTCACTTACCCTTTCCACTCTCTCTTCACCAGGTCCGTCGTCGAACCTGAAACCACCACAGTCACCACTGAAACCCCCTCCACCACAGTCACAACCGAAACTATCTCGACTGTAGCCACCACCGAGCCAATCAAATCTGAAACATCATAAGTTCTTTGAACAAAGATGATACTATATCAGCTAGTACATCAAATAAATTGAACCTTACAAACTTATACAATCTACTTATATAGAAACTCGTCCACATTGCCATTTGTTATGATAATTAAAATAATCATAAACATATTAAATAATTACATTGGATTTAAATTTGCTATCATGTCATTGAATAAAAATTTCATTATATTGATATGAAAATAAAATATATTTTAACATATTTGTTGAGTAACATTTTTTCCTTTACCTTAACAAGAATGTAAACTCAAACAGCTGATTTGCCAGCAAAGATATTGCAGGATATGTATCTCTGAGTGAGTATTAGGGTGGGTCGAAAAAACAAAATTTTTGAAAATTCAAAAAACGGCCCTCCAGAAACTTGCCATATGGGAAGAAAGTCCCGAGGAAAAAATTTGAGCCAAATCGGACTTCACTTAGGTCTCCCGAGGAGGGCTCAAAGTTTAGGAATTTTTGAAATTTGGAAAAATCACAGGTTTAACTGGGTTTTTNTCTGAAGAACAAACAATTTTGTGTCTCCGATTTCATATACTCCAAGACAGAAATCAATTTCATACATCAGGGAACATTTTTGGTGCCGTGTCTGTCTGTCACTCAATTTTTTCGAACCAAGATATCTTAAAAACTACACGTCCGATTTAAATGAAATGTGTATGTAGGTCATAATTAAATAATCAGCCCATTGTTTTTCCCCATATAAGTTTCAACTTTCTGCGCCCATTTGTTTCTCTTCCACAAACGAACAAACTTCATTTATTTAAACCTTCACCTTCAAAATTGCTCATCTGATTTTTATGAAATAAATTTAGATACTCTAAGGATAAATAAATAATCTAAAGATGGTTTATTAAAAATACCTCTCAAATAGCCCCAGATTAATTTCAACTGTCCAACGCTCTTTAAATATGTCTAAATTGATACTTCAATTCATGTATAAAATAAAAATAAATTGACATTAAATAATTTAAAAAATCACAGGGAAGTACTTAGTCCAAGTACTTTTTAGGGTTTTGTAGATGCTGGTGGGGCGTTTTTTGAATTTTCAAAAATTTTGTTTTTTCGACCCACCCTAGTGAGTATGTGAGTATGTATCTAGTATCTCTACACTCTAAAACATGCATGCTTACAAACATACCATAACAAACATGTATTTGTACTTAGTCTTAAATACATTAATCATCAATAAGTTATTATTTATTTTTTATTTCTACAACTACACTCAACATGCCAATCAACAAATTATTATGAATTTATGGTGTTTTTAAATCCTTTTAATTAACTTCTGGGTCGTCTGTCGAAAAAATCTTTGGAGGGTTAACTACCCCACTTCCAGCCATTCAATAGATCATAAACTTGCCACGCATAGACTCTTTACCAATGCATGAACATTTTATAAAATTAATTAAAAATTCAATTTTTTAAGTTTTTGGTTTGTATTCATACTACGGAACGTTTAAATTTTAATATAAATCAAATTATAATTACTATTTACAAAGGGAGACAGACAGAGAAAAATTGACTTCAGCGCCGGGACTCGAACCATTGACCTCCCCATCATTTTCAGTGCGGTTAAGAGACCAATTAAGGGATCCCGAACTGGAAATGATGGGGAGGTCCGTGGTTCGAGTCCCGGCGCTGAAGTCTATTTTTCTCTGTCTGTCTCCCTCTGTAAATAGTAATTATAATTTGATTTAAATTAAAATTATTAATTAATCAAATAAAATTAATATGCATTATAAATGAAAAATGAAATAGTTAAAATAAATTAAATTAAAAATAAAATATTTATTTATATAACTAGGGGGCTCTGCCCCCTACTCGCTTCGCTCGCCAACCCTCGAAAAGACG
>KZ651152.1:1593509-1609538 GCA_001010745.2 Gerris buenoi | reverse complement strand
AAAAAAATATGTGTGAGGCTCTCACGCATTAGAAGTGAAACTTCTAAAATGCAAGTGAAGTTTCTAGAATGCATTGCTCTCTTTCATTTTTTGAGAATTTATTATTTCAGGAAGAAAAATGGTTATGGGAAATTTAATTGAAAAAAATATTACTATGCTAAAGCAACCACATTTATTCCAATAAAAATAAATGTTTGTTTTAATTTGCTGGTCTTTAAATAGATATAATACAATTAATCTGTAAAATGGTACACTTGGACGAGTCTCGAATTGCAACCAAGATAAGGCAACCACATTTATTCCAATAAAAATATGTAAATATTTGTTTTGATTGCGGTTTAAATAGATACAATAAATTATAAATTATTTAAATTAATTTAATTAGTTTTAACTTTTTTCTTGTAACAATTTAGCCCGTCGAATGAGCTCAAAAATAATCTAATTATTATCCATCTAATATTACCCTTATATGCCAATTTTGTGTTCCCTCCAATCAGCAATGTTCTTGGCACATTGGTTAGCACGTTAGACTAGTGATCCGGAAGTCATGGTTCGCAGCTCGCCTGGGTGAAAGATTTATTACAGATGAATCTTTCACCGGGATTAGTCTCGAAACACAATTTCCGTTTCATTACTTCCGTTGCACTGTAAAAATGTTGGAATCTTGGCCGAGTCTCGAGTCGCAAACTTCGTTACACGATGTCCCCATATGAAAAAATTCACTCTACCGTCGCCAAAGAAGTTTCACTTCAAAATTGCTTATTTGTTTACCCTTTATTTAGTTATCTATCATATTTTTATGCACCATTCATATAATTTTATAATTTATTTATTATCTATTCGCTCATTTATAATAGAAACCAGTTTGATAAGTATAAGTTATAAGAATTCATTCTTAATATGAAATTAAAAAATGTACCGGAAATTATAAGTATAGGGTAAAACAGATTGACTTAAATGATGAAGTTTTATTAATAGCTATTTTAAAGGATCGAAAAAATCCTTCTAGCTTATCTTTTTATGTTTTTAATTATTTTTTTAACTATTATCATGAGATTAAATTCATTGATAATATAGGACTTTAAAATGCGAGTTTTGTTCTAATGATAAATAGTTATAACTTTTCAACAAATTCTAATTTTTTTACAATATTTCTTAGAGAATATAAACATAATAAAGCTTTAGTCCTTGAAGCTTAGATATGAGATGAAATTAGATGTCAAAATACGCCAGTAGATGATGCAGTTTTATTAATAGCTATTTTAAAAGGATACAAAAATAACCATTTAGCGTGCCATTCTGTGCTTTTTTTAATACGTAATAGAATCAAAATATTAAATTTATTATTAATTAACCCTTTTTTTAATGTTAGATGAGTTTCTGACGAACAGACTGCTGAATAACAAATGAATATACTCTTATCTTTAATTAGTATTCATAACATAGTTAATAATAGTCAACAGGTTAGAATTATAGGTTTGTATCTCTTTAAGTAGATAATTCAATCTTTCACGCATACTTTTAAATTCTAAATGAAGACAAACAATTCGAATTCGCTATATCCTAGTTGGTTTTTACCAAACAAATTTATTTGGGTAGAAATGTCTCAATGAATAGATGATTGTTATGTTACGTCCTAAAATTTCAAATTTTTATAAGATACGGATAACTCTGTCCAACGAATTTAAACCGAGCATTTGGTACATGGAACACGTATGCTAAATTCAAATTCATTTTGTAAACTTTTATTAAAGTTGTCATCACCGCGATAAAACAATACAGGCACAGACAGGTAGCCAAACAAACATACAAACAACAAAAACAACCAAACAAACAAACAAACAGAAGAACAGACTCGGTACGTAGTTTGTTGAATGTAAGAAGCGAGCGTGAGCGTATGCACTAACATGTCTTTACTCGACTGACGACTAATAGTTAGTTTTGATAAAATTGTCTGCCTTTAGATAAGATGTTATATTTATTTAAAGACCTACAAATCAAAACAAATATTTATTGTTAATGGAATAAATGTGATTTTCTTAGCTTAGCAATAACAAATCATTTCGATGTGCGTCGTCGGGATACTAATGGATTATATAAATTATATATATTTATTTTTCATAAAAGTTAATTTAGGGTTCGGATTTTTTAATTTTAACTTTAAATTAAGAAGAGTTAAATTCTGTTCGCTTCAATCCTCCCCCCAAACCCCGCCAAAACATAATACTTACATTATTTTTCAAAAAAAAAAAAAAAAAAACATCATTTTTTACTGTAGTTCCGGTTCGCGTTGTGCTTATAATGGTGTAAAATCTTGGATTTTTTTTTCAATTAACTTCAAATACGTGATTTCATGTTCCATTTTATGATGGGTTTTTATTCCTTAATAAATAAAGGAGAAATAATAATAATTCTGTAAAAAAATAATGAAGCGGATAATTCAGATTCTGATAATGTGAGGTTGTTCAACCTTAACGAGGTAGTGAGGTTTTTCTCTGCATTATTTTTTCTTTTATTCTATCCCTCATCATCATTATTGTAAGACGCCATTAGACATTTTTAAAGCGAAACTAACAATTGCTTTAATGTTGTAAAATTTAGCTATAAAGATGCAGTTTTAATGTTTCAATCGTAAACTGAAGATAATTAATGCCACCATTTTCTACTTCCTCCAGTAAAACCCAAAATCACATAATCTCTAGGTCTTAATAAAGATGTTAACTTAACAAGTAATATCATTTAAGTTCTAAATGTGCCAAACCTGCTAAAGCAATGCCAAGTTTCAGAGTAAATCAATATCACAAAGATGTTTAAGTATTTAGAACTTCATTACAAATATGAAACAGTACTTTTATAAATTTACAATATAGGGTAAGTTCACAGGTTCTCAAAAATAAAAAAATTGAAACAGTGCTTTTATAAAGTTACAGTATAGGATAAGTTCACAGGTTCCACAAATAAAAATTTGAAACAGTGCTTTTAGAAAGTTACAATGTAGGATAAGTTCACAGGTTCCAAAATTAAAAATTTGAAACAGTACTTTTATAAAGTTACAATATAGGATAAGTTCACAGGTTCCAAAAAATTCGAAACAGTTCTTTTAGATAGTTACAGTATAGGATAAGTTCACAGGTTCCAAAAATAAAAATTTGAAACAGTGCTTTTAAAAAGTTACAATGTAGGATAAGTTCACAGGTTCCAAAATTAAAAATTTGAAACAGTACTTTTATAAGGTTACAATGTAGGATAAGTTCACAGTTTCCAAAAATAAAAATTTGAAACAGTGCTTTTAGAAAGTTACAATGTAGGATANAAAATTAAAATTTTGGTACACATGGGCACGGGGTACAAAAGTTGAAATAGCATATTATATGTATACCCTTCATGAAACATATCGTTGGGAAGCTCTTTAAGAATAACGTAATTGATAAACATACACTTTTGTTATATTTTCATATAAGAAGGTGGTAAAAAGGAAAACATATTTTTTTAATTGAAAATAAATTATAATCAGTATTTTTCGCATGGTCAACTATATGTAGCTTACTCCAGAGTAACTCGAAAAACTATAGTGACTCCAAAAACTCTGGACATCTATACATATACACCAAATCAGAAAACGAAATAGTTATATATGCCCCTAGGGAGTATTATTACCACTTTTAATAGCACACATATCTTATATGTGTGCTTAATTCGATATTAAAAACAAATAAGAATTGGAATTTACTCAAATAGAAGGTTATAAACAATGACAAAGAAGGTCAAAAAAGCAATGTCGCCAACCTGATTTCTAATCAATTTTTATTTCTAATCAATTTAATTATAAAATAATTAAGTTGCAATCTTTACTTTTTCGCCCTACTTTACNTATAGGATAAGTTCACAGGTTCCACAAATAAAAATTTGAAACAGTGCTTTTAGAAAGTTACAATGTAGGATAAGTTCACAGGTTCCAAAATTAAAAATTTGAAACAGTACTTTTATAAAGTTACAATATAGGATAAGTTCACAGGTTCCAAAAAATTCGAAACAGTTCTTTTAGATAGTTACAGTATAGGATAAGTTCACAGGTTCCAAAAATAAAAATTTGAAACAGTGCTTTTAGAAAGTTACAATGTAGGATAAGTTCACAGGTTCCAAAATTAAAAATTTGAAACAGTACTTTTATAAGGTTACAATGTAGGATAAGTTCACAGTTTCCAAAAATAAAAATTTGAAACAGTGCTTTTAGAAAGTTACAATGTAGGATAAGTTCACAGGTTCCAAAATTAAAAATTTGAAACAGTACTTTTATAAGGTTACAATGTAGGATAAGTTCACAGTTTCCAAAAATAAAAATTTGAAACAGTGCTTTTAGAAAGTTACAATGTAGGATAAGTTCACAGGTTCCAAAATTAAAAATTTGAAACAGTACTTTTATAAGGTTACAATGTAGGATAAGTTCACAGTTTCCAAAAATAAAAATTTGAAACAGTGCTTTTAGAAAGTTACAATGTAGGATAAGTTCACAGGTTCCAAAATTAAAAATTTGAAACAGTACTTTTATAAGGTTACAATGTAGGATAAGTTCACAGGTTCAAAAAAAATAAAATATGAAACAGTTCTTTTAGATAGTTACAATATATAGATAAGTTCTCAGGTTCCAAAAATTGGGTGATATCCCTTTCCTAGGTATAGAAAAGGTTTAAGGGGGCGATATATGGTGGACACAAATTTGGGGGGTGGGCGTCTTAATTACAGCTTAAAATTAGGTGGGTGTAGCATGTTTATTTGTTTTACATAATATGCTTGAAAGTTTATGGATCAATTTTCTATGTTTATGCTTACTCTACGTTTGAATTAAGGTTAGTTGTATAATAAAATTTGTTAGTTGTATAAAATTGGTTAGTTGTATAAATAAAAAACGATGAATTCTTTATTTTACGTTTTATAATTAATCGTTTTCTAACAATAAACAATATAAATCTTATATTAATGCAACTCGTTTTAGTAGTGTAACTTTTAGTTAGATGTTATATAAACAAATGTTAGATTGTCCCTTTTAGAAGATTCTAGAAATTAGAGACAGCCTCCCGGCTGGTTCAGCTCGTTGTTTACAATAGTTGCGAATGTGGCGCTCCTAGTGGTAAATAGTCGAACTGATACAAAAATAAAACTAATCAAAGACTTTACATCCTACCTGCACGCAAAAAGTCTTGAGACGAACTGTTGTCATTTACAGTCTATAAGATTAGAGTTGGCACAATCGAAGGCGGGAAAAAACAAATGTGGAGGTAGTTTTGGGGTTATAAAAAGGGAAAATTTGTGTTGCCATGCTATATTTTTTTTTTTTTTGTGGAACAGGGGTAGAGTAGAGCATTTTTTTCTGAAGTTGCATTCAACATGGGGACCAATAAAATCGTTTCCCTCAAAATTTTCCCGCCTTTTGATTGTGCCAACTCTAATCTTATAGACTGTAGATGAATTTATTTATCAAACCTGAATTTCATTTTGTTCGCTTTTTTCTTAAATATAAATCAGTCAAAGACAACTCAGACAAACTTTCTCATATACGAGTTCATAATTACTTAGCCCAGTGTTTCCAGTTTTCTTTTTATAAGTTTTCGTAGGTATATTTAATTGTTATTGTACATTACATCAAAATTTATCATAAAAATAACTTCACCTCGAAGGGAAATCGAACCCTTCTTTGTCCTTGTTTATAGCTAGTTTCTCAGGAACTAGATTTCTTCCGGGAGAACGGCTCATATCGTTGGATTTGTATTTATATTGACTATACATTTGCGAATGTTTTTATTCAAAATCGTCGGAACCGTTTTCGATAAATAATTTGTTTTCACTTTTTTGTAGAGTTTTTGTTTTCTTAAGCCACCAAATTTGGAGCTGAAATATATTTCTTGAATTCACCTCGGAGTATGATTTTTCTTAACATTTACGCCAAATTTTGTGAAAATCGGCCCGGTTTAGTTCAGGCTCCAGGCGTCTGTACAGACAGACAGACATTTTTAAAACCCACTTTTTTGGACTCAGAGGACCTCAAAACGTGTAAATTCATCAAAATTGAATTTTCGCGGCATCATAATATTGGTTTTTTTATATGAGAAAGTAAAAAATAGTCAATTTAGTTTTTCGTAACTAATTAAAAATGAAATTTGTTTCTGTAAAAACATCTGTGTGTTGAAAAACGAAGCACTTCCCTGTCCTAATGAGATATTTAGCAAAATATCAGACGTTACTTAAAAACTTGTAACCAAAACCCGTTCTTAGTGACCTATCTCTAATCCCTTATCGTAAGTCGTAATTTAATGCCACGTTGTATCAATTATAAGAGCTTCTTTAATGTTAAACGTATGTAAATTGTAAACAAGTTCGTCATACTTAATTTATTGATTCTGGATTTCGACTAGGGGTATGATTTTTTTGTCCATGCCAAATGACATCAAAATCGGTCCAGTAGTTTAGGCTCCAACCGCCTGCTCTAAAGACATACTTAGCAGATTTGGACGGCAAACAGAAAAGTTTTAAAAACCACTTTTATGGACTCAGGGGACCTCAAAAACGAGGAAATCATTCAAAACTTCTAAATCGCATTTTTGCGTTATTCATTATACTCTCTCCTTGAACAAACAAATAAATTTCTCTATAAATTAATGATCCTGAATAAAAAATTACTTAGTAGACCGAAAAGAAAGTTGATGTTAGTTTGTCACTTAATAGGTTAGTTATTCAAATATTACTTCAAATCAAGAGTAAAATTTGAAAAACCAACCTATCAAGTGACTTACATCAACTTACAATTTGATTTTCAGTCTGCTGACTATTTTTTTAGTCAGGATCATGAAAATCATAATAGGCGGGACATGGCCGTGCTCTCCACCGGTTTGATTTTTATAAATGCCTCTTGCCATACTGTATCCCACAGACGAATTTAGCCGACCGTATTATACTTAAAAGTTATTAAAAAATTAACTGTACGAAACATTGTAGCTTAAGGCTCTACCACCCTTTTAGGTTAGAAAAATCATTAAAATGAAAAATGTTATTGGTTCTAAGCAAGATATGAAAATCTAAGTACAGGCTTTATTCCCAATTTTAATTCTGCACATTTTGAGCCCTATTTTAACTCCCTACTGCAATAATTACTATAACTATTTCAATTACGAGTTTTATCGTTGTATTGAAATGGCGCCTGTACTATTTATCACAGGAAGTTGAAATAGAACTAAAATTGTGCAGAATTAAAATTATAAATGAAGCCTGTAGTACTTAGATTTTTTTATATCTTGCTTAGAACCAATCAAATATTAATTTTACTCTTTTTTTAACCTCAAAGGGTAGTAGAGCCTTAATGTTAGTCAAATAATTTGTTCGCCTGCTTACTTATTAAAGACGATTGAAAAAAAAAATCTGTTTGTTTATTTAAGCCATAGGAAGAGGGAAGTAACGTTAAGGCCTTGACTTTGAGACTGAGGCAACGTTTCGACGGCAGACGAAGAATGTAGCGTCAACAGGTTGGAAGAGTTCAACAGCGTAGCCTTGGGGGAATCACAACAAGATGAACTGAGATGCAAGGAGTGGGGGTGGCTGTATATATACCTTAGTTTTGGATTTCATAACAACTCTAACCGGCTTGGAAAATGATCAAATATGTGCTCATCGCCTTTCTGGCCCTCTCATCCGCGTCCATAGCTCTTCCCTTGCAAGGTAAATTTAATATTTAAAATCATGGTGCATCTATTTATCTTCTAAATTCTAAAAAGTTTGAAGGAAAACATTCTTATTATTCACCGTAGAATCCAAATCTGCTACCAAAAGTTGTGGCAAAATGGGTGTTTGCCCCAAGTTTACATGGTACGGATCCCCCAAGATTCATTAATTTATCTCAAGGTAAATTTAATATTCAAACTTAAAATGTTCATCTATTTCTCTTCTAAATTCTCTTATATCGATTTATTGCTTTCGGGGATAACCGTGAAGGTAACAGAACCTATGTGATCTTCTTGAACAACAACAATATTTTACGTCTACTGTTTTAAAAAAAATCGTGTCAGACAGTTCTGTGTCTGTTGCTTAATTTTTTCGACCAATGCATACATTTTAAAGTCTTCTTATCTGATTTTAATTATTTTCAGATGGTAGGTAATAATTAGGGTACTATTATATAAAAGAGGCCCCNTCGTAAACTAGCTCAGTGTACTCGATGCACTCGCTCTATTAGCTGCTACTTAAAAAGCTCTGGAAAAGGTAATCTGCTGGTGACTTTGCACGCCACTCGCCAGCTTTTGAGAGAGCTTGCTTGTTAACTAGCCGAGTGTACTCACAGTTGATTGTGCACAAGCCTTCCCACCCATCAAAACTTTTTTTTAAGGCAAGGCAGCATTGATCTTGAAGATGTCAGAGGAATTGGTTCTAGAGGGAGTTGTAGTTGTATCAAAAGTGATTAGAAACGAGTTAATTAGACGACAAAACGATAAACGGAAAGTGCGCAAGAGAAAGACGTAAAATAACTTTTGGTACACTAGTAAAAACAACGAAATAATAATCGCATTCCACTTCATTTTTACAGCAGGATGTAGGACACTGCAGGGAAACCACCAGGAAATACCAACACAACCAGGAATGTAACTAATTTTTACAACACAAAATTTAAAAACCGGAAAATGTCACAGCACCAATGGCTACACGCTAGCTACTTGGCTACTGATCTAGTGGAAAGTTTCATGTGGCACGAAAACTTGCACACTCGCCGACTCGCCGGCTTGTAGCTTGTAAACTCGCCCCGTGTACTTGAGGCTTAAAGGCCCCATTTTTTTTTTTTTTTTTTTTTTTTTTTTTTTTTTTTTTTTTTTTTATACAGAAGAGATTATATCCCTTAGTCTAACTTCGTATTAAGACAAAGGGATATTCAGTCCAATATGCTTTGGGACAAAGGAATTTCACACTTTTGTATAAAAAATAAATGTTTTAAGTTGTAAAAAAGTATATTAGATTAAAGAAAAAAAACAAGTAAGGCGCGCTTCACGTAAGTACGTGAGGCGGTAATTCCCGGTTTCTGTTCGACTTAGTTAAAATTATCAGGTGTAATAGTTGCATATTCTTTTTCTACACTTCAAGACCTTTAAATTGATGTATAACATGCCATGGTAAATAAAAACTTTTTTTATTCACCCGCCATATTGGCCGNATACATACATACATACATACATACATACATACATACATACATACATACATACATACATACATACATACATACATACATACATACATACATACATACATACATACATACATACATACATACATACATACATACATACATACATACATACATACATACATACATACATACATACATACATACATACATAC
Organism: Gerris buenoi; assembly: GCA_001010745.2. Taxonomy (NCBI): domain Eukaryota; kingdom Metazoa; phylum Arthropoda; class Insecta; order Hemiptera; family Gerridae; genus Gerris; species Gerris buenoi. Next base: position 1,600,163 of record KZ651152.1, on the reverse strand, counting down.
ATACATACATACATACATACATACATACATACATACATACATACATACATACATACATACATACATACATACATACATACATACATACATACATACATACATACATACATACATACATACATACATACATACATACATACATACATACATACATACATACATACATACATACATACATACATACATACATACATACATACATACATACATACATACATACATACATACATACATACATACATACATACATACATACATACATACATACATACATACATACATACATACATACATACATACATACATACATACATACATACATACATACATACATACATACATACATACATACATACATACATACATACATACATACATACATACATACATACATACATACATACATACATACATACATACATACATACATACATACATACATACATACATACATACATACATACATACATACATACATACATACATACATACATACATACATACATACATACATACATACATACATACATACATACATACATACATACATACATACATACATACATACATACATACATACATACATACATACATACATACATACATACATACATACATACATACATACATACATACATACATACATACATACATACATACATACATACATACATACATACATACATACATACATACATACATACATACATACATACATACATACATACATACATACATACATACATACATACATACATACATACATACATACATACATACATACATACATACATACATACATACATACATACATACATACATACATACATACATACATACATACATACATACATACATACATACATACATACATACATACATACATACATACATACATACATACATACATACATACATACATACATACATACATACATACATACATACATACATACATACATACATACATACATACATACATACATACATACATACATACATACATACATACATACATACATACATACATACATACATACATACATACATACATACATACATACATACATACATACATACATACATACATACATACATACATACATACATACATACATACATACATACATACATACATACATACATACATACATACATACATACATACATACATACATACATACATACATACATACATACATACATACATACATACATACATACATACATACATACATACATACATACATACATACATACATACATACATACATACATACATACATACATACATACATACATACATACATACATACATACATACATACATACATACATACATACATACATACATACATACATACATACATACATACATACATACATACATACATACATACATACATACATACATACATACATACATACATACATACATACATACATACATACATACATACATACATACATACATACATACATACATACATACATACATACATACATACATACATACATACATACATACATACATACATACATACATACATACATACATACATACATACATACATACATACATACATACATACATACATACATACATACATACATACATACATACATACATACATACATACATACATACATACATACATACATACATACATACATACATACATACATACATACATACATACATACATACATACATACATACATTAATTTTGACTGTTTCTTGCTGTTCTATTAAATTAGGTTAAATACCTTGGGCGCTACGATGATAACACACATACATACATACATATATACATACATACATATATACATACATACATACATACATACATACATACATACATACATATACATCATGCTGAAAACCACTTAGGAGGTCTTAAAAACACCTAAAACAGATCATTCCGTTGAAATCTCGAAAATAAAAAATTTGGTGAAAACAATACTTTTTTTAGTAGTAAACTTTTCCTACTTTTAATTAGTAGTGAGGAAAAGTAAAAATGTTGTCAGATTTAAAAAAACGGGGGAGAAAATAAAATACATGATTAAATGCATTTGACAATAATAGGGCGTAAAAGCATAAAATTGACGTGAGAAAGCTATGTGCCACACCAATTGGCAGACTATCTTCTAAATTCTCTTCTATCTATTTTTGCTTGCGAGCTTACCGAAAGAAACGAAAGAGCAATTTGTGATCTTTCTGAAGATCGAACATTTTTATGTGTCTCCGAATTCACTAATGCCAAAAATCCGTTTCAGACATCAGTGAACATTTCTATTTCTGCTTGTCGGTCGGTGTGGCCTTCATTATTGTGAACAAATATTCTAAAAATCTACTCGTCTGATTTTAATGAAATGTGGAATGGATAGGTAATAAATCCTACTTCTGGTTCCATGTAATTTTCAACCGTCAGCTCTAGTTTCTTCTATACAGCTACAGCTTTTCGGTTTCTGTACAAAGTACAAAAAGAAACCTTATATAACGGCTCTGTCTGTCCGTTGGCTTGTTTCAATTCATGAACTACTATAGCTAGAAACATAATTTGGCACACAGGTGCATCTCGGCGTTTGATGCAACTGGACGCATTTTGGAGTTTCTACACTTAATATTTTCAAGATGGCGGCCGTGCNCAAGATGGCGGCCCTGCCAATATGGTGGGTGACCAAAAAAACGTTTTTAGCTACCATGGCATGTTATACATCAATTTAAAGGTCTTGAAGTGTAGAAAAAGAATATGGAACTATTACACCTGATAATTTTAACTAAGTCGAACAGAAACCGGTGATTACCGCCTCACGTACTTACGTGAAGCGCGCCTTACTTGTTTCTTCTACATGCGCTCATACATTTTTTTGTTTTTACCACCTATATCTTTCAACGTACTCATCCAATTATTTTTTTTGTCGGTAGTAGCCCATAGATGGTTCCATGTTAATTCACCTATATCTGCGCATTTTAAACATCTCTAAATTGGTACTTTAATTCATGTAAAAATACAAAAGAATTGACAGATTTAAGAAGGGGGAAAATGAAATAAATTAGGCAATAATGGGTCTTTAAAGAACAACTATTATCAAAGTATGTGGATGCGAGGAAGCTATGTGCCGCATTCACTGGCAGACCATTTTTAATTTTGACTGTTTCTTGCTGTTCTATTAAATGTTAATTTATACTTAACATACATATTGTACATAAACATAACATTGCATATAGTTATAATTAATGTACATTACATTCAATAAAATTGTGTTTCTTCTGCACAATATGCAAAGTATCATTCTGATGTTGTTCCATCAGACGGATAATATTCTATTTCGCATATAAGATTGTGATATTTATCTTAATTTCACAAAAATGTTCAGTAAAATCGTTGTTCTCCGGACGACAACAAGTAAAAAATAAAAAACATAACTTGGAGTACAATTAAATGGTTGACCAGAAATAGGTTCTAACTGGAAATAACAAAATTATTCAAAATAAAGATTATTTTTTCTATTTTGTTGTGTTCCATACTCAATCATTATTATTTTTAATTTCTTACTTTAATTTTGAATGTTTGAGTAATTCCTAGGTACATTTTATATCTATTGCATTATAATAAATGTACATACTTTCTATTGAAAACTATTCTACGTCTAATTGTCTTAATCAAAATTGTAGAGATGGAATTACTTTCTACTTTAAATTGGTTACAATATTTTACTTCCTTAAGCCAAGGTAATTAATTATTCTTCAAATTAATTTGACTTCCTAGTGATGCTGATGCAGCACATAAAAAACGCGCACATAATTTTGCAGAATTTGAACAATTAATTATACATTTGCATTTGTTTTCAACATGACTACCTGGAATAATATGTCGGAGGAAAACAAATATATTTTTAATCTATACGTAAAAAGAGCTTTAAAACAATATGTCACTTGCATAATAAGCATACATTTTTTCCCAAAACTCCCATTTCGGCCTATTCTTTTCCTACTCTTTAACACCTATGAAACGACGTACAAAATTTCATGCTGACTAAAAAAGGTTTTGTTTGGAGGTTGTGAAAGATGGTCATCCACCGAATCGGTCGTCATTTTGAAAATATTATGAGAGAAATTTCCGCAAACAATATTCAGTTGTCAAAAATAATGATATGCATATGTATTTTAAATGTTGTTCAAAGCAGTAAATTTTAACGCGTTATTTTAGACAGAACTTTTAAAATCCGAAGGCCCTGAAATGAAAAACTCAATAAAACGATCGTTCGATAAAAATATAATATGGCACGAACAAGAGGAGAGAAAAAAAATCGTAATATTTTTCTTTGTTTTTAGGGGGGTAGCGCCTCCAAATTTATTGAGCTAAAATTAATTTCTCGACTTCACCACGGGAAATGATATTGAAAATGCACCATCCACACAACATAAATGTATAAAGAAAAATCGGTCCGAGACAAACTTTTCATATACGAGTTTATAATTACTTAGCACAGTGTTTTACCATTTACAAGTTTTCGTAGGTACATTTAATTACATATTTTTGAACATATCATCGAAATGTATCATAAAAATAACTTCTTCTCGGTGGGGAATCGAACCCGTGCTCTCTCCGTCTGTGTTTTAAGCTATTTTCTCAGGAGCTAGATTTTTCCCGGGAAAACGGCTTATATCATTCGATTCCTATGTATGTAAATGGACTTCATATTAGAATTTTTAATCAAAATCGTCGGAACTGTTTCACGTTTTTTTTCTAGTATTTAGGGGTTAGCGCCCCTAAAATTAGAGCTAAATTTCATTACTCGGTTTCGCCTCGAGATATGATTTTTGTGAACATGTTTGCCAAATTTCATCACAATCAGCCCAGTAGTTTAGGCTCCAGGCGTCTGCACAGACGTCAGACGACAAAGATATTTTTTTTAAAATCATGTTTTTGGACTCAGGGGACCTCAAAACGTGTAAATCCATCAAAACCTCCAAATCGAATTTTTGCGCCATCCCAATACTTTCTCTTTACATGAGTTAGTCAAAGTGATGAGAGCTTGAAGGCAAAAATTATAAAATTTAATCACATTAAAATAAAATCTTAAAGTTAATTACTGAAGCAATAATTTCAGCAGCTTTATAAGTCGTAAAAAAGCTCAAAATAATTTTTCGCATAAATAACGCAAATATTCATAAAAGGATGTTTTTATTTTTATTTTATTTTATTTTAATTTTTTCAAGGTCTCAAAAGAACTTCCTTGAACTATGGTCAACAGACAAATTTTACATGCTCGACGCCCAAACACAAATAAGCCTAATTAAGAACATAAGAAGCACGTTATAATGTTATTTAAAAAAAATTGTATTTTGTTTGCAAACACTAAACAAATAAATATACAAAAAAACGGAGCAAGGTCAAAAGCGTCTTAAAACAATAAAGTAATTAGTGTTCTTTATGGAAAAAAAGCTAAAGAAAAAAAAAACTTTAGATGAATCTTAGATATAATTTAGACAGCAAACATTACGCTTTCAGTTGAGATAAGCGGGGAATTCCACTGGAAGATGTCAGGAATTATCCCACGTCTCCGTGAAATACAGGAATACTTAAAATATATCTAACGCGAAAACAACAGGATGAAGTCATTCAGGATCTTTATTTAGTGTTAGCGAACTCGACACTGAGTTCCACATCACTAAACAAAGACCCGTAACTCAAATCATTTTCTTAACTTTGCTATTTATATTTGTTTTAGTCTTAGCAAACAACCTGCTACCGGTATCTAACAGACATCTCTTATGTAAATACTCTTAAGAAACTAATTTACATATACAAAAAAAACCATCTTTTCAAGGCTAAAATTAATAAAGTTCTTAAAAAAACTATACCTATAAGGATCTTCATTTAATTATTCAATATTTTCAATGAATAATTATTTCAATTGGAAACACTGGAGTTTTTTCTGTATTTACATATTTTTATTAAAATGACATCGCGTATATCTTGTTGTTTTTGTTTTGTTTTATTAGTCGATAAAGATTATCCAGCCATAAGTGATAAAATCTTCTTTTGGTTGTTTGAAACTTCGACAAATTATTGTAATTGCGGACAAGTCGTTTGGTTAGACAAAATTAAGTGACAGACTGAAATTCCGATATGCAGACACGAAACAATAGTTATTTATGTAACTAGGCAGCAAAATGGAATTTTACTGACGAGTGATTAGATTAGCCTCCGAGCCGAAGGCGAGGATGGGCTATGATAATTAACTGCCGAGGCGAAGCCTCGGCAGGTAATTTACCTATTTGACTGCCTCGGCAGGCTGTCTTGTTGCATACAATATTTTATCTACTTGCGAAAGAAAAATGAAACTGCTAAAATGTTATCTTTATTAATATAACGTAGCTAATAGTTAATAACTATATGTCATATTAATAAAGATAATTAATGTATTAAATAAAATTAATGTTCAAATAAGAAACTTGGGAATAATACGTCGCGTCAGAGAGGTTACGTAAAGGTGACGAAGGTTGCTGTGACGTCATGCGCCCTGAACTATTGTTCGTCAGGTTATCCTGCTTCTGGCTCATAATATACCATTGTTTACTAGTGTTCTGTGTGCATTTCATAGTTTTTTCCTCTTTTTATTCTATTATAAGCTTTTTTAACC